>CM045769.1:170298291-170490005 GCA_025200525.1 Camellia lanceoleosa
CACTTCGAATAAAACACCACACACTAATCAAGATAATTCAAAGATTATAAATTTTTCATAATCATTTTCATGATCTCTAACTTTTCCCTATGTGATTATTAGTAATTGTTGGGTTTGGGTTTAGTGGACTTAGTGTATTGGTGTTTAAGTTTTGTTAATTTTTTAATTATTATGAGTTAGTGATTTGTTTGGTAATGTAAATATTTATCATATTTACAATCACTCTTTTATCGTTTGATAAAAATAAAAAAAAAAATTAAAAAAAGCCAAATTATACTCATGGTTCCATAATTTGTCTTGTGGTAGCTCTATTTGTACCAATTTTATCTTTCTATTTTTCAAAATTATGTGAATTTAATTAAATTGATATAATTTATTAAGAAATTAAGTAGAAAAATCACAGGTAAAGTGATGAACATTTTGAATTGGACCTTCAATCAATTTGAAAATAGTGAATAAATTATTTTTACTTCTTAATTTATTTCCAATTTCTAAAAGAAAATTGCTTACTAGCTTGAATTTGTGTGGTCCGAATGGCTCGAATGTATCGTTTTGATACATTCGGGCTATAAAAATTTAGGCTATCAAACATTGTTGTTTTTAAAAAGTGTTAACAAGTAGCTAAATTTATAAAATGTGAAAACTAAAGGCTAAAATTGATTTTTTTTTTTTTTTTTTCTTTCTTTCTTTCTTTTTCTTTTCTTTCAAACGCTAGAAAGTATTTATTAGATAGCAAAAACCATTACACATAATGGGATAAATCAGAGTAAAGCGAAATGAAAATGCTATAGATTTTAAATTTTCTATCAAATAAATGACCAAATGTCGTATATGGGAATGGGGTTCACAATTAACTCCATACTTATGTGAAACATTTGGTCATTTATTTGATAGAAAATTTTGTATCCCTAATATTACCTAAGCGAAATTATCCAAACAAAATCTTCAAAACTAATAAATGCCAATTACAAAAACTAAGCAAATTACAAGGACTACTATGTAATTTACCCAAAACAAATTGTGGGAAATTAATCACCTGCATTTATTAGTCAACAAATGTGACCATCACATGTATAAAATAAATTGGCTCATATTTTTCAACTAACTAGAGAAATGCTATGTATTCTAAATATTTTATTAAACATTTCACATGCGATATGATTCACACAAATTTAGATGTGTGTAGGTCTCATATCTATATGAAAGATTTGGTAAATATTTGCTAAAATATTTGAGATTCCAGCATAACTCTTCGGCAGCATTTGGGAGCCCAAAATTTTTTGGCTAGAATGGCCCAAAATTGCCATACAAGGCAAGAAAAAAAAAAGCAAGGCAAAAAAAAAAAGAAAAAAAAAACAAACTTTTCCATAAAAGGAAATTTGAGCCATTCTAGCCACTTTTTTTTGGGCCACCAAACATTTTCCATAACTCTTTTGTGAAGAGAGTAGCAGCCTGAATACGACTCATTGAATTCATTGTCTTTTTGCATTTCATATAATTATCATTTGATTATTAGGTTTTCTTTTTTAATTATACATATTAATTAAAAAGTTATTATAAATTGTCACATTATTTTTTTATATCTTTTTTTATAAAAATTAAAAAAATATTAAATTAATAGATTCCTAAACAAGACATTGGCCCTATTTGGTAGGACTTATTTCCAGCTTATTTTAGTTTTTAAGTTAATTTAAGCTATTTTGATGTGTTTGGTTCAGCTTAACAATACAGCTTATACTAGCTTTTTACAAGTCAAAAATCAATTTATCTTTGAGTAAAGAAAGAAAAACTTAATTTATATATCAAAAATTAATTTATGTTCACAATTATAAATTATAAATTATTAAATTATAAGTTATAATATTTTTTTCTGGCTCTACCACATGGGCCATTAATCCTCTATGACCACAAATTTCTTTAGACCTCAATTATTACAAATAGAGGTTTGATTTCTCGGTTTGATGAAAGTGGGTAGAGTCGTTGAGAAATACATCATTGTACCTCCTTGAGTACTTGTTTTGTTTTTATATTTTGTATTTTTTCTTTCAAACATGATTGATGCCCCGAATATGGGGCACTAATGCCCCGAAATTACCTAAAATGAAAAAACAGAAAAACAGTTAAGGTAAAAGAAAAAAAAAAAAAAAAAAACCCAAAAATGGAAATTTCGAGACTTTAGTGCTACACTTTTTTGAGCTAAAAAGTTTTTCCCTTTTTCTTTTTTTCTTGGTGACATAAAGTCAAGACAAACAAAACTGCAGCAAACATACAAAAAAAGTAAAAAGATTGAGAGTTTTAATCTTAAAATTTTGAGGAGAATTTTAATGATAAAGTAAGGAATGAGATTCACGTATAATGTGATATATATATATATATATTTTATCATATTATTAAATTTTTTTTTTAAATTCTAAAATTGAAAGTCTTTACTATTATTGTTAAAAATTAAAAAAAAAAAAAGGCAAAGCAAAGATCAGCTCAAGGCTTTTCGTTACAGCAGGTAGTGTACTCGTTTTGTTTGATAGTGAGAATCAGGGGATGCCAACATGGCTGTGCAAGAAATATGTGAAATTCATAATTCGATTTGATTTGATTCAATTCAATTTAATAAGTTTGGAGCAATTTTTTGAATTTGTGGTTTAGTTTCGGATTGAAAAATTAAAAATTCGTAATTTACGGATTGGTTCGAAATTGAAACCGATTCAAACCGTATATAAATAGATTATATTTATAATATACACCTTCCCAGCAATAATATCTTCTCTTATTTTATATAAAACTTAAACAGATATAATATCTTTTTTTATTGTTTTTGTTTGTTAATTTTTAGTTTTAATTTGTAATGGTCTAAATATTTATGGTGAAACCAGTTTTTTTATAGTTGTTTAAATTCTAAAACAATATGTTATTATTATGGAAAAATATGGTGCTATTGTGGAACTAATATGATACTACGTTTATATTTTTATGAAATTAAAATATTTTATATTTTTTTTTGTTAGTTAATTATCTGAATCTGTGGCTCTAAACCGATCTAATCTATATTTAAATAGATTGGTTTCATGATTTAAACGGATTAGATTGATTTTAATTTTTCAAGAATCATAAATAACGAATTGATCCTAATTTTATTCCAATCCAGAACGATCCGAACCTACTAACCCCTAAATATCAATTTAAGCTCGGCCGAAATAATGTAATTTTTTATGTCTCGCGTGATTATTATTTTCTCAATATTTTTTTATATTTGTTTGTATCCGGATTTTCAATTTATATAATCATTATTAATTTTAGTGTAATTAAATTTTTTAGAGCCTCTCTGCACAACAATAAAATCAAGCCTTGAAGATTAATAAAAAAAAATTGACACGGTAACGCTTCGTTTTTTTTAGCGAAAAATATTTTTAAAATTATATTAGTCGCATTTTTGATATTTGGTATAATAAAAAATAAAAATTAATGAACAATATTTTTTGTGATCAATAAAAATAAACATATTTAGACAAAAAATGTTTTTTAATTTTAAAAGGTAAAAAAATTTCCAACTTAAAATTTTACTAATATCACCACCATTGCCGCCACCACTCTCACCTCCACCACCACTACCGTCACCCCACCATCATGCCACCACCTTCACGTGCACCTTCGTTCTATCACGACCACCACCAAACATACAAAAATGTTTTATCCGGAAACGTTAGATTATGTGTTCCACCCAAACAGACAGTCTTATCTTATAGTCTCACGACTAGCCTTCTCTGATGTCATTCATTGTTCATTGCGTTTTCATCACCACTGTCCAGTTTGTCGGTGGAAGAACCCTATTGAAATTCAATAAAGATTGATAGCTAGAATTTATGCCCCCAAACGTCCAGAATGTGTTTGCACTCTCTCTCCATTTTGGACTCACGTACATCGTTTTTTCTCTCTCCTCTCTATTTCTTTCTCTCACAGACCCAAACGTTTGTGAATATTAGGAGTATGTTTCAATGGCGGTTTCAAAGGATGAGTAATAGTAGTAATAGTAATTGAAGAACCAGTAACATGTGATCTCTTATGCCCACCAAGTGCTTGCCCAGATGAGAAAACTCTATAACAAACAGGACATTTATGGATTTTCTCTTCAGAAACACCCACATTTCGATTTTCAACAACTTCCAATGCTTCTTCATGGGGTTTGATTCGAAACTCCATTGTTGTGAGCTCGAGCTTTTTTGTGACTCGCTCTGTGCCCACCACATGCTTGATAAGATCGAAAGACTTTGTGATTAGTCTCGCATTTGTACTTCACTCGAGAGACCTTATTAGCCTTGCTCTGTTTTCGCTCGAGCTCAATCTCATTGGACTCCTCTGTTTCATCATCATCATCATCTTCATACTCTGGTTCTGGTTCTGGTTCTGGTTCTTGTTCTTCAACTCTCATCCATTTGTCTCTCAATATCTTTCAAATTGAGAGGATAATTTGTAAACAAATTAGATCGAGCTAGGAAATCTTCTTTGAAAGTTGGGCCGCGTAATGGGCCGAGATAAGGGCTGGTGTAGCTCGGACTTAGGCCAAGAAGACATCTCATATTTCAGATTTGGGCCAAACTATAGACCGAGGTATGGGCTTCGAGTAGCTCGGTCCCATGTTGTATGAACTCTAAGCTGGGCAGAGATACTTTGGACCGAGCTGCCGAAACAAGTGGGCCTAGTGGTTAGCCGAGGTGTTGGTGAGAAAGGAGGCCGGACTTGGTATAGCTCGGCCGAATGCCATCTACTTCATTACTTAATTAAGTATATGACTGAGGTAATCTAGCTCGGTTAGGTTGCAGCAGCTTAAACAAAGGAGGTAACCATCTCACTTGGTTGGTAGTGAGTAAGAGTGTGACTCCTAAGAGGACTCCGCTAAGGAGAGTAGAATTCTACTAAGATTGTGCAAACCATCTCACTTGGTTGGTAGTGTAACAACCCTCGTACTGATTATCGATAAACTGCTGAATTAGCTACTAGTTACTGTTAAACCGAATTGATAATGACTGATAATTGAACTAACCGAAGTACTGACTGGACTGATTGAAATCGAAACTGAAATTGAATAAGTTTATCTATTGAATTGCATATTGCATCTGTTTGATTGATTGATTATCTGTTTGAATTCGTATGTTTAAACTGCTAATTGAAGGCCTTATCGGCGGCCGAATTAGGAATCGTTTCGTGTTTCGTAATCAGCATAATTTATGTGATTTTAAAGGTATATTTATCTGAAAATTGATTAGGAATGATTAAACTAGATTAAATCGAGCTAATTAAAGACTTAGGCCTATTTACGATTATGCCATTGGTAGTGGGCCTTTATTATATTATACTTGAGCCTTCATTATACTCCTACACAACTTTTCATCAGCCATTTTGTTGCCTCACAACCGGCTAGGGAGTGAAAGAGAAGGGAGAGAGAGTTAGCTTCATCTCATTTGGCTTGAATTGCTTGGGAATTGAAGAATTCATAACATAGGTTGCTAGATTAAACTTCTAGACAAGGGATTGAAGACTTAGGTAAGGAGATTCATCATCCTCTTGTTGTCTTTAAGCTTCATCTTGCATGTATCATGGTTATAGAGAAGTCAAGGCATGAATTTGCTCATATATGTTGAATTGGAACTCCATTGTTGCATGCATGGCCATTTTGGTGTATTTTGAAGTTGAATTCATGATAGATTGTCCATGCATGTCCATGTTTAAGCTAAAGTCCATGTTTTCATTTTTGTTTTCCAACTATTGAGCTCATTAGAGCAAGGTTTGAAACTTGAATTTGGTTAAAAACTCATGCATGTCATATTTACATGTTGTTCTTGAAAATTAGTTTGAAATTGAGTTTAATTGAAACACCCTTGGGCCTTGATTTCTTAAATTGAGCTTTAAAACGTGTTATTCTAGGTGTTTGAAAGAGTTTTCCAGAAAATGGGCCCAAGAGGATCGAATTGGGAGCATCAAAGTTGAGTTTTGAACTTGGAACACAACCTGCATTTTTCCAGATTTCTGTCTTCCGCTCGAGCGGGGGAAGTGTCGCTTGAGCGGGGAAATCATGCTCCCAGTATTTTCTTCGACTTGTTTTACAGTCCGCTCGAGCGGAGAAACATGAGCTCGAGCGGAGAAATCGAGCATCCAGCATCTTGCACTGTTCATCAATCCACTCGAGCGGAGTAATGTACGCTCGAGCAGAATATTGAGTGACACGCTCGAGCAGGGAAGTTGATGCTCGAGCGGGGACCCTTGTTTGCCTGTCCGCTCGAGCGGGGAAACCTGCGCTCGAGCGGAGGCCTTGTTTCATTGAAAATTCTGGAATTGTTTTCTAAGTGTATTTTTGCATCCTCATCCCATCATAGGCATTCTTAGGCCTAGTTTAAGGCATCTTAATGAGGATTTAGACATAGAACCACACCGAGGAAATTTAGGGATTTAATTATCATCCTTCCTAACTGTGAAACTTAGTGTGTGTTCTATTTGTTAATTGTTTAGGGTTGGCTCGGGGACGCGCTCTAGCTGCTATTAGCCCAATCTCTGTGAGTAACAATTGTGTAAAGATATGTTCAAAATGACTATCTTTTGAATACTGAACTGAACTGTTTATTGAACTGATATTGTTTACTGAATGAATGTATGTCCTGTATTCAATCATTGTGGCATCCTTAGCAATTATCATATCATTCTGAGCTCGTCGGTTTCCTTGTGGAACCATACTGCATCTTGATTGATGGCCATCATTATCAAGGTTCAGTCTGGTCCTTTTGGACCCTCTTGTTTATAGGCTAATGGATGTACCACATATGATCGATTGATTGAAATCGAAAAGATCGAAATATCATAATGAACTGATTTCATCAGTAAGGGCAATCATTCATGACCTCTTTACGCATTATGTTATTTACCGGGCTTTAGCTCACCGCTTATATATATATATAGGTTCTCGACCTGCATCGAGCTAGAGCGTGGGTTGGTCCCCGCTTTGTCAAGCCTATGTGCCTCATCGCGAGGTTCCGAGTTGCCATGTTATGGCTTGGGGTGTTTTTATTGTCCCCACCGTCTCACACTCGCTTTTGTACTATTGTATAGATCTTCATCGCTTTCACCGCATCAAGTATCGAGGGATTAGGTTCCCGAATTGACTGTTTGTAAGTGATTGTATAGATCGTACTGTTTTGAACTGTATGACATACAGATTTTCACAGCTCAATGGACACTAGTTATTTATCAGATTGGCTTTTCGCCAGCCCTCAGACTGCTTAACTGCTTTACTATTCAGAAGCCTTCGTAATCTCGGACATCGCCGCCACTTGCTAAACCCATAGGGCCGGGTTTGGGTCGTGACAGAGTGGTATCAGAGCGATACTTAACCACGAGTTATACCGCACACACGTGTCTAAATGAGCTATAGGGTGTCCTAGAAAAGCAATTAGGGCATTTCATAAACTTGAAAAGTGTGTGCTTATGACTGACTGATTATATGTTAAAATGTTAAACTGTTTAATTATACAATCGCTATCATGATAATCAAGTTATAATCGCTTATAGTGAAATGGATAACGCAAACACTGCAAATGAAACTGAAGCATCATTCTCTGAGGCCAGAATGGCCAGACTTGAACAAATGATGGGACTGATAATTGAAAGACTAGATCAACAACCAACCAATGTTTCACCTCCTCCTCCTCCTCTCGTGCAACCTAATGTAATGCATGTAATGTGAATGCTAATGAGGTGGACATTATCGCACTGACTCAGAAATTCAGCAAGATGAAACCGCCGTCCTTCTAGGGAGGCTTGGAACCGTTAAAGGCTGAAGCTTGGGTTCTTGAGACTGAAAAGTTGTTTGAGGTTTTTCCGTGCTCCGAAGCAAACAAAGTATTGTTAGCTACCTTCACCCTTCAGGAAGAAGCAAGAAGGTGGTGGATGTTGACCCGCGATGCAAATACTATTGTGACTTGGGCTCAGTTCAAGGAGTCCTTCTTTGAAAAGTATTTTCCCCAAAGGCATCGAGAGATGTAAAAGTGATCGAGTTCAACAATGAGACAGGCAAAGTGTCGATTCGAGTATGAGAAGAAATTTACTGAACTTGCTAGGTATGCACCACACATGGTGGACACCGATTATAAGAAGGCCAGGAGGTTTGAAGGCGGCCTTAGTGTTGCTATACAGGACCGAATAAATGTTTTGAAAATGCCAACTTTTGTGGGTGTTCTCGACCGAGCATTGATGGCCGAGACGAATATTGCAGCAGTGAAACAATCTGAAACGCCGACAACGGAGTGACAAGGTAAAAGACAGGGTTTCAAATTTAAAAAGGGCAAGCATAACCCAGCAACTAAGAAACAGAATACGGGATCGACGACTAGCCCCAGCCAAGGGAGTGGGTTTACTCCACCCTGCTCCGTATGTGGCAACAAGCACAAAGGGGTTTGCTACCAGATTTCTGGAGCTTGTTTCAGGTGTGGCAAGGTGGGCCACAGAATTAAAGACTGTCCATTTGCCCCGCAAGCTAGTAAAAAGTAAGCACAAGCGCAGCAAAGATCATTGCAACACCAAAACCGAACCCCAAAGCTAATGAAAGAGCCTATGAGGCGGTAAGTGTTCGCCCTAGTACCGGGAGACGTGCAAAACACTGAGACTGTTGTGTCAGGTATCCTCTCTATCTGTGCTCAAAATGCATATGTGTTGATTGATTCGGGGTCTACACATTCGTATGTATCGCATGCTTTTTCACGGAAATTGAATAGACCCTTAGAACCCATGAATTACTTGTTAGCCGTATCATCACCTGTTGGGGGATCCATGACATGTGCATATATGTATCCTACTTGTGAGATTATTGTTGGGGATATGCATCTATTTATTGATTTACTACCATTGAATATTGATCACTTCGATGTAATATTGGGGATAGATTGGTTACAAAAATATCATGCTACTATCGATTGTGTGACCAAGCAAGTTGTTTTCCGTCCACCGGGTTTGCCTGAATTTGTGTTTAGTGGGAGTGGAGTAGTACCTCCTCCATATCTGATTTCTTCTGTAAAAGCCGTCAAACTGATAAGAAAGGGGTGTAACGGATATCTGTGTTCAGATTGATGCATTCGCTAATGATAATGTTAAAACTGATGTGAATTGCATTCCTATAGTTAGAGAATTCCCAGATGTATTTCCAGATGATCTACCAGGGGATTTGATTGACAGGGAGATTGAATTCACCGTTGACGTAGTTCCAGGTACACAACCAATATCTAAAGCTCCTTACAGAATGGCTCCCACTGAACTGAAGGAATTGAATGTACAATTGCAAGAGTTGTTAGATAAGAAGTTTATCAAGCCCAGTACTTCACCGTGGGGCGCACTTGTTTTGTTTGTGAAGAAGAAAGATGGCTCACTAAGACTGTGCATTGATTATCGGGAATTGAACAAGGTAACTGTAAAGAACAAATATCCATTACCACGTATTGATGACCTGTTTGATCAGCTACAGGGTGCACAGGTGTTTTCCAAGATTGATCTTAGATCGGGGTATCACCAACTGAAAGTTAAACCAGAAGATGTTGATAAAACTGCTTTCAGAACTCGGTATGGCCACTTTGAATTTTTAGTTATGCCGTTCGGAGTCACGAATGCCCCTGCTGCATTTATGGACCTCATGAACAGAATTTTTAAACCATACCTTGATGATTTCATTGTGGTATTCATTGATGACATATTGATCTATTCTAAGACTGTAGAAGAACATGAACACCATCTGAGACTTGCCCTGCAGACCTTAAGAGAACAGAAACTGTATGCTAAATTGTCTAAATGTGAATTTTGGCTTGATCATGTGATGTTTTTGGGGCATGTTATTAGCAAAGATGGAATCTCTGTTGATCCGCAGAAAATTGAAGCTGTAGTGAACTGGCCTAGACCAACGAATGTAACTGAAGTCCGAAGCTTTTTGGGACTGGCTGGATATTACAGAAGGTTTGTTAAAGATTTTTCCAAAATTGCCTTACCACTGACTCAGTTGACTCAGAAGGGGACACCGTTTGACTGGACTGACCAAAGGGAATCGGCATTTCAAGAATTGAAAACCCGACTTGTAACTGCACCAGTCCTTACTCTACCTTCAGGTACGGATGGTTACACTGTTTTTAGTGATGCTTCTCATAAGGGTTTGGGATGTGTTTTAATGCAGAATAGGAAAGTTATTGCTTATGCTTCCCGACAATTGAGACCACATGAAAAGAACTACCCTACCTATGACTTAGAGCTTGCTGCAGTAGTGTTTGCACTGAAAATTTGGCGTCACTATTTGTATGGAGCAACATGTGAAGTGTATACTGACCACAAGAGCCTGAAGTACTTTTTCACTCAGAAAGAACTGAATATGAGACAGCGGAGATGGCTAGAACTGATCAAAGATTATGACCTACAGATTTTGTACCATCCGGGAAAAGCCAATACCGTTGCCGATGCCTTGAGCCGAAAATCGATTGGGAACTTAGCCTGTTTGCTGACTGGACAGAAGGAGTTGCTTCATGACCTTGAGAAGTCTGAGATCGAAATTGTTTTGAAAAAACAAGGTGGAACCTTAGCTGCTATTACTGCTCAACCAGCCTTGATTGAGGAAATTAAAGAAAAACAACAACTGGATGATTTCTTGAAAAAGGTTATTGAAGAAAGAGATTCTAAACCGAGACCGGGGTTCAAATTTGACAACAATCTGTTGAAATTTCAAGATAGACTGTGCGTACCAAATGACACTGAATTGAAAAGAAGAGTTCTGCAGGAAGGCCACAGTTCGAAGTTTTCGATTCACCCAGGGAATACGAAAATGTACCAAGATTTGAAACAGAATTTCTGGTGGCCAGGAATGAAGAAAGAGATCACTGATTTTGTATCCAAGTGTCTCCATTGTCAGCAAGTTAAAGCTGAACATCAGCGATCCGCAGGCTTACTGCAACCCTTACCCATACTAGAGTGGAAATGGGAGCATATCACAATGGATTTCATTGTTGGATTACCTCGCTCCAGGAAAGGTATGGACTCTATTTGGGTTATTGTTGACAGATTGACTAAATCTGCACACTTCCTACCTGTCAAGACAATTTATAATGCGGACAAATTGGCTGTTATCTATATTGATGAAATTGTGAGATTGCATGGAGTGCCTGTATCTATTGTTTCTGACAGGGATTCGAAGTTTACATCAAGGTACTGGCAGAGCCTACAGACTGCATTGGGTACTGAATTGAGGCTGAGTAGTGCCTATCATCCTCAAACGGATGGACAGTCAGAAAGGACCATCCAGACTCTAGAGGATCTACTGAGAATGTATGTCCTTGATTTTCAGGGAAATTGGGAAAGTCATTTGCCGTTGGCTGAATTCGCCTACAACAACAGCTACCATTCGAGTATTGGAATGGCGCCTTTCGAGGCATTGTATGGCAGAAAATGTAGATCTCCAATTTGCTGGGCAGAAGTTGGAGATGGGCCTTTGCTTGGGCCCGAGATTGTATATGAAACGACTGAAAAGATAAAACTGATACAGCAAAGACTGAAAACTGCACAGAGTAGACAGAAGAGTTATGCAGATGTCAGAAGACGGGACAGAGAATATGAAGTGGGTGATCACGTTTTTGTGAAAGTGACACCAATGAAAGGCCAGACTCGTTTTGGAGTCAAAGGCAAGTTAGCACCAAGATATGTCGGACCGTATCAGATTATTGAGAAAATCAATCCGATGGCGTATCAAGTTGCACTCCCTCTTGAAATGGAACATATGCATAACGTCTTCCACATTTCGATGTTGAAAGACTATCTCCGGGATCCTTTTCATGTGATTGAGCCTACTCGGATAGTGCTTAGTGATGACTACACTTACGAGGAACGGCCTATACAGATTGTAAACAGACGGATCAAGAAACTGAGGAACAAGGAGATCCCGCTAGTGAAAGTTGATTGGCAGAACCATGGTGGTGTGTATGCCACTTAGGAAAGGGAAGACGACATGACTAGGCGATATCCTGATTTGTTTCCGCTGAACCCTGTTTTCTTCCAAACTGAAGGTAATTCGAGTTTAGAGGACTAAACTCCTTATAAGGAGGAGATCAGAATAACCCTCGTCATCGATTATCAATAAAGCTTTGAATTAGCTCTTGATTCTTGTTAAACCGAATCGATAATGACCGATAATTGAACTAACCGGCATCGACCGATCGATTGAAATCGAAACTGAAATTGAATAAGTTTATCTATTTAATTGCATATTGCATCTGTTTGATTGATTGATTATCTGTTTGAATTCGTATGTTTAAACTGCTAATTGAAGGCCTTATCGGCGGCCGAATTAGGAATCGTTTCGTGTTTCGTAATCAGCATAATTTATGTGATTTTAATGGTATATTTATCTGAAAATTGATTAGGAATGATTAAACTAGATTAAATCGAGCTAATTAAAGACTTAGGCCTATTTACGATTATGCCATTGGTAGTGGGCCTTTATTATATTATACTTGAGCCTTCATTATACTCCTACACAACTTTTCATCAGCCATTTTGTTGCCTCACAACCGGCTAGGGAGTGAAAGAGAAGGGAGAGAGAGTTAGCTTCATCTCATTTGGCTTGAATTGCTTGGGAATTGAAGAATTCATAACATAGGTTGCTAGATTAAACTTCTAGACAAGGGATTGAAGACTTAGGTAAGGAGATTCATCATCCTCTTGTTGTCTTTAAGCTTCATCTTGCATGTATCATGGTTATAGAGAAGTCAAGGCATGAATTTGCTCATATATGTTGAATTGGAACTCCATTGTTGCATGCATGGCCATTTTGGTGTATTTTGAAGTTGAATTCATGATAGATTGTCCATGCATGTCCATGTTTAAGCTAAAGTCCATGTTTTCATTTTTGTTTTCCAACTATTGAGCTCATTAGAGCAAGGTTTGAAACTTGAATTTGGTTAAAAACTCATGCATGTCATATTTACATGTTGTTCTTGAAAATTAGTTTGAAATTGAGTTTAATTGAAACACCCTTGGGCCTTGATTTCTTAAATTGAGCTTTAAAACGTGTTATTCTAGGTGTTTGAAAGAGTTTTCCAAAAAATGGGCCCAAGAGGATTGAATTGGAAGCATCAAAGTTGAGTTTTGAACTTGGAACACAACCTGCATTTTTCCAGATTTCTGTCTTCCGCTCGAGCGGGGGAAGTGCCGCTCGAGCGGGGAAATCATGCTCCCAGCATTTTCTTCGACTTGTTTTACAGTCCGCTCGAGCGGAGAAACGTGCGCTCGAGCGGAGAAATCGAGCATCCAGCATCTTGCACTGTTCATCAGTCCGCTCGAGCGGAATATTGTGTGACACGCTCGAGCGGGGAAGTTGACGCTCGAGCGGGGACCTTTGTTTGCTTGTCCGCTCGAGCGGGGAAACCTGCGCTCGAGCGGAGGCCTTGTTTCATTGAAAATTCTGGAATTGTTTTCTAAGTGTATTTTTGCATCCTCATCCCATCATAGGCATTCTTAGGCCTAGTTTAAGGCATCTTAATGAGGACTTAGACATAGAACCACACCGAGGAAATTTAGGGATTTAATTATCACCCTTCCGACTGTGAAACTTAGTGTGTGTTCTATTTGTTAACTGTTTAGGGTTGGCTCGGGGACGCGCTCTAGCTGCTATTAGCCCAATCTCTGTGAGTAACAATTGTGTAAAGATATGTTCAAAATGGTTATCTTTTGAATCTTGGTAACTGCTTATTGAACGATATTGTTTCTTGAATGAATGTATGTCTGTATTACGAATCTGTATTGTGGCATCCTTAGCAATTATCATTCTTATTCTGAGCTCTGTCGGTTTCCTTGTGGAACCATCTTGTTCTTGATTGATGGCCATCATTCTTTGTTGGTCTGTTAAGACCGGTCCTTTGGACCCTCTTGTTTATAGGCTAATGGATGTACCACATATGGTGATTGATTGAAATCTTGAAAACAAATCTTGTTTAATGGCGATTTCATTCTTTGTAGGCATTCATTCATGACCTCTTTCGCATTATGTTATTCATGGGCTTTAGCTCACTTTGTTTATATATATATGTAGGTTCTCGGCTGACGGACGAGCTAGGGCGTGGGTTGGTCCCCAGTTTTGTTAAGCCAGCCTATGTGCCTCACTGCGAGGTTCCGGGTTGCCATGTTATGGCTTGGGGTGTTTTATTGTCCCCACTGTCTCCTTTTGTTTTGTACTATTGTATAGGCATCTCTTGTTTCTTGCACTGCAGTTATCGAGGATTAGGTTCCCGAATTGACTGTTTGTAAATGATTGAATAGATCGTACTGATTTGAACAGTATGAATGCATAAAAATGTTTTTGGCATCTGATTTTCACTCAATGGACACTAGTTATTTCTTGTATTGGCTTCCGCCAGAACATACTACTGTTTAAGCTGTTTCTTGTTATTGAGGCCTTGATAATCTCGGATTCTTGGCGATTCTGATGCTAAACCCATAGGGCCGGGTTTGGGTCGTGACAAGTAGTGAGTAGGGTGTGTGATTCGTAGGAGGACTCTTATAAGGAGAGTTGGAATCCTACTAGGATTGGGCTAGGCCAAGTCTATAAAAGCTCATAGCAAGACCTATGGACAGGTATCACAATCACAACTTTAACTCTAGAATACACAGAGCTTTTGTGTCTATTGTCTATTTTGCTGACTTAGGCATCGGAGGGGTTTCCGGCACACACCCACCGGTTAGCTCATGTTTATGTTTTCAGGTTGCAAAGTGACGACGTTTGGAGGAGTGCAAACTTGATCAACAAGATTATACGAGAAGATTATTTCGTGCTCGTACAATTGGTGCCGTCTGTGGAAAAACACAAAGAACAAAACCTTTTGATCGAGTGTAGACACCCCATTTTTGACCGCCCTCAAGACTTGGGCATTACTGATGGTTTACTTGGTGGAGAAAGGTGTTGAGGACAAAGATTCAGTTTCTTCGGCAAGGAGAGAGACAAATCTCAACTTCACACCCCATTTTGGACCAAAGCTATTTTGGATGGTTTTTAGACCTTAAAACCCTCTCTTTCAAAACATTTTTGAAATAAAGTTTCTACGATGTTCTGAGGCTCACATTTTGTCAAATGATGTGCTTTTCAATAAACCGAGTAAGGACAAAGTGGAAATGAATGAAAGAGAGATGAAATATTTGAAAAATCTTTCAAAACACTTTGTTCAGGGGTTTGGAGTTGAAGAAAAGAGAAGAAGAGAGAAGAAACCTAGCTGAGGAAAAAGTTGGGTATGAACCGCTAAGAGAGAGAGAGTCGAGCGGTCCTCGCTAAATCAAGCTTATCTGTCTATGCGCTTGAAGTTAAGCTATGAGGCTACCACCGTTGGAAAGAAGACTTCCGGGGCTTCATTTTGCATTCAAGAATCTCTTAAAGCCAAGTCCGGATGGGGGATATATAATTGGTTGAAATTGGGCATCATCCCGGTTGGATCGAATCTGCGCAGCTTCACCAAAACGGGCATAACCTTTTGCACAATAGGAATTTTAATGCAAGGTTTGCGCCATTGGAAAGCTAACTTCTGGGGCTTCAATCTGGACACCCACTGACCACTTTTTGACCTTGGCAGCCACCTACCAGCTATCAATTTAGTTGGTCGGCCAGTCAAAATAGCCGGCCGACCAAATAAGTAGCAGGCCGACCATTTATAGTAGCCGACCAACCATTTTTGCTAGTTGACGACCTTCCGGTGTATTCTACAGATTGAATAGATGCTAGCTGTGCCAGTTGGAGGACATAGACTGGATCCTCTATACACGTGTATGGAGGATCTTTGCTCTTGGTTTGAAGCTTCTAAGAGAAGCTTTAGTCCCTTGGCTCTATAAAGGAAGGCTCCCCTTCCCTTTGCCATGGTTCTGAAATTCCAGAGGCTTACACACACTCTCTCCCTTTGTATCTCTCCCTTCTAGCTTCAAAGTGTAAGGTTCTTGGCTCCATTACCCTACACCTCATAACCTAACCTCTCCATCATCCATCCAAGCATCTTGGAGCTTGTTTTCAAAGGCTAAGGGACTGGTTTTTGGGACCAAAGGCTGCTGGAGTTCTTGGCTACAGGGGTAACACACTCATCTCCCTTTTTAAGGCTTATCTTGCTTCATAGCTTAGCCATACTTGCAAGCATTTTTGAGATTTGTCATAAACTGGAAAAGGTCTTATTTTGAGCTTCTCTTAAAGTTTGTTTAAGGACATTTTTCTGTTAGAGGTCATCTACCCCCTTGTATGCTTCATCTCCCTTTTAAGGCTTTATTTTGATCCATATCTTAGCCATACTTCCAAGCATATTTGAGCTTTGTCATAAACTGAAAAAAGTCTTGTTTTGAGGCCCTTTTGATGTTTGTTTAAGATCATTTTACTGTTGGGGGTCGTCTACCCTCTTGCATGCTTGTTTCGGCCTTGTTTTGTGCCATACCTTGAAGCCTTTGTATTAGTCTTTGCTTGGCCTCCTAGCCACTGAAATCCAGTGGATTTTCAATGGTAGGCTTGCTGTTTTGAGGGCCTAAATCAGAGAGGGATGACCCCCTCCCTTGTTGTCTTGTTTGTTGGCATTTTTGGCCTTACAAAGGGGCTTATGTTTAGATCATTTGGAGGCTTGTTTCAGGCCCTTTTTGGTGGTTTTTAGGACTTATATAAGCTCTGTCCATAGGTGGTTTGGTCTCCTTTTACTTGCCTCTTGCATGTTTAGAGCAACCCCCTTCATAGCTTTTCAAAGGAACACCTCATTCTTGCGTATATTGGACACATTTCAGTGGGTATTTGATCATATTTTGGCATGCCTTAGATCTTTTTTTGCTTGGTTTAATGGTCTCTTGCATGCATCATATGCTTGCCTTGTAATCCCATGTTTTGGCCTAACATACATCATGTTGTGAGATGACATTTTAGCATGATTTTGGTTAGGTTGCAAGAGGGTTTTAGCATTGTTTTTCCATGCTTAAGGTCTGGTTTTGGTTGTTTTGATCATGTTTGCCATGATTTGTATAGCCGTCTTGCATTCTAGCTTACTAGCCTTGGGTGTATGGGTCACTAGCATGCTTTACTTGGCTTGTTCTCATGATTTGGCATCATTGGAGACCATATTTCAGTCCATGTTCCATGCTTACATACTTGCATTTTCCATCCCTTTCATACTTTGAAGAGTTGATGGCTTATGCTCCATGTTTAGGTCCTTGTGCATGCATGCTTGTGTGTGTGTTTTCATGCCTTTGTTGCATCATTTTGGCCGCTGATTTGGGCCTATGTTGTTGCATGCTTGCTCCATTTTGCCTATTGTTGTGTGTCATTGTTACAACCCAAACCCGCCCTTATGGGTTTCACACATATGTAGGCGATAATCCAAGATTAGAAGGCCTACTTATGATGTCTGATAAAGAAAGCAGTGAGGCATGGCGAAAGCCAATACAGTAAATAAACAATGTCCTATGAGCTATGACAGTCTGTATGCAAAAAGATTTTTCATACATATATGCATTCAGTGACAAAACAACAGATACAATGTTTACAATTCGACAGAGCAGGGACCAAATCCCTATTAACAATTCAGTACAGTGCTATCAGTTTATACAATTATACAAACAGACACAGAGACAGACAAGGGAAATAAAAACACCCCTAAGCCATAGCTTGGCAGGTTCAGAACCTCGCAGTGAGGCACAGTGGCTGGCTTGACAAAAAGGGGAGTCTAATCCACGCTCCTAGCTCTGGTCTTGTGCCTGAACACCTACATATATATATATATATATATAAATAGTAAGCTAAAGCCCAGTGAATAACATAATGCGTAAAGAGGTTAAGAATGAATATCCTTACAGTAATGAAAACAGTTCATTAATTCAGTATATCAATTGTTCAGTCAGTACAGTCATATGTGGTACATCCATTAGCATAACAGTGCAGTAAACAGTAGGTCTTAAAAGACCGAACAGTCAATGATGGCCATCAATCAGTAAACAGTAGTGGTTCCAATAAGGGAACCGACAGAGATCTCTATAATAGTAACAGTAAACACTAATTGCTAAGGATGCCATAATACAGTTCAGAATATAGGACATACATTCATTCAATTAACAGTATCAGTTCAGAAAACAGTACAGTTCAATTGTTCAAAAGATAATCATTTTTGAACATATCTTTACACAGTTGTTACTCATAGAGTTTTGGGTTACAGTAAAGCTAGAGCGCATCCCCAGTCGCCAACCCTACACAGTTAACAGATCGAACACACACTAAGCTACATAGTTAGGGAAGATAATAATTTAATCCCTAATTTGCCTCGGTGTGTTCTACATCTATATTCTCATTAAGATGCCTTAAACTAGGCCTAAGAATACCTAGGATGAAATGAGGATGCAAAGATGCACTTAAAAAACATTTTCAGAATTTTCAGTGAAACAGAGTCCCGCTCGAGCGTGTCTTTCCCCGCTCGAGCGGAAATGCAGACAAAGGTTCCCGCTCGAGTGTCACTTTCCACGCTCGAGTGTACTGCAAAACATGGCAAAAGTACTAGATGCTCGAAAATCACGCTTGATGGGCGCTCGATAGCCGCTCGAGCGTAAGACACAAGGTCCCGCTCGAGCGTCAATTCTTTCGCTCGAGTGGACTTCAAAACGATTGCAAAGTCTTGAGCACGAATTTCGCCGAGTGCCACTTTTCCGCCGGGGAGTCCAAAATCTGGAATTTCCAGATTTGAACTTCCAAGCTCAAATCAAGTTTCAATGCATCAAATTCGATCCTTTTGGGCTAATTTTCTGGAAAACATTTGTAAACTCATAGAACAACATGCTTCAAAGATCAATTTGAGAAATCGAAGCCCAAAGGTAGTTCAATTAAATACAATTTTGAACCAAATTTCAAGAACATGCAAACATGCATGGATTTAAACCAATTTAAAGCTTCAAGGCTTGCTCAAATGAGCTCATTCTTTCAAAACCAAGATGAAAACATGGACTCTCACAACAAGATGAATATGCATGTACCAAATCCCATGTAATCAACCTCAAAATGTAACAATGTAGACATGCATGCATGATTTGTGCTACAATTCAACATTATTGAACTAATTCTTGACTTAGCTCTTCAATATGGCATGAAAAATGCAAGGACTAACTTAAATTCACAATTAAGAGGTTGAATTCCATACCTAAGTCTTCAAGTACAAGTATGGGAGCTCAATTTGCACTCTATACTTCAATTCTTCAAGTTCTTCAAGCCAATACACAAAATGAAGCCAAATTCTCTCTCTCTCTCTCTCTCTCTCTCTCTCTCTCTCTCTCTCTATTCGGATATACACTCAAGAAATGGCTGAAGAAATATTTTATCTAGGTGTGATAAGGCTCCAAACAATGTATAGGCAATGGCCCACTTCTATGGCAAAATGGTAATTAAGGCCAACTCTTGAAATTAGCTTATTTTAATCTAATTTAATCATACCAAATTAGTTTTCAATTAAATATACCATAAAATCATATAAATTCCAATGATCTCAAAACATCAATCAATTTCTGGTTCGGCTGCCGATAAGGCCTTCAATTTGCAGTTTAAACATAAAAATATGAACAGATAGTCAAACAGTCAAACAGATAGAAATGCATTTAAACAGATACAGTCAATCAATCAGTTTCAGATTTCAGTCTGTTAGTTCAGTATCTCAATCAGTTCCATTATTAGTCTCAGTTTAGCAATAATCAGTAATTAATCGGTAATCAGTGGTGAGGGTTATTACAGTCATGTATGGTTGCATTGTTTAGGTTGTAAGCCTATTGACATGTTGTTGCATGTTCATCCATCTTTCATACTTGTTAGGCCACATGTCATTGCATGTTTGTCATTGGCATTGTTGTTTCCTGCCTTGTATGCTTACTTGCTTAAGTTGTATACCTATTGCATTAGCTTGCTTGCATGCTCATGTTGCATTAGCTTGTATGCATGCTTAGGTTGCATAGCATTGTACATGCATCCCATCCCTCTTGATCAAACATAATGGAGATTGGGGCCCCTTTGTATGTTTTGTGTGCATTTCATTTTACATTGAAATTGCACACTTGGCCTTTTGGGCTATCATGCATGGAAATGCGTGATTGGTGGCCCGAGGGTCGAGTACCATACTCTCTTGAGTCTTAAACATGATAGGGAGGGTGGTGGTGCAAACATTGCTTTGAAAATGCTTTGCCATGCTCTGTCTTGCTGCTGTCAAACAGGATTCTGCAGGAAGACATAGCCGACCGACCACATTCAGTGCCAGCCGGCCATTCATACTTAGCCGATAGCCTCACAACTGGTCGATGACCATTTTCCAGTAGCCGATGGCCACCCCTCTTGGCCGATGGCCTTTCACAGCATCCATGAGCTGGATTAGAAGGGTTCTGGAAACTTGCATAATTTTCAGAGGAGCAGGGCAGTGCAAACAGAGGCAACATGTGTCATGGCAAGGGATTTCTAGGCGAAGCCAATCCGAGCATGCATGCACCCCTCTTCTCGAGGCCCTTTTACTGCTTTCCATAGCTTAGTTAATTTGTTTAATTAATTAAGGTTTTGTAATATTTAATTAGCCAGGATAGTTAATTATTTATTCAGTTTGTATTATTATTTGGACCCTCCGAGCGAGGGCAATTGTGTAATAAGTGTGCGTGGGTGTGTGTATGTCTTCCAACCCCACGTCTTTCTCCCTTTTATTTATCCGCTTTCAGTGGTTACATTAGGGCATGTTTAAATTAGCACCCTTATGCTCGCATGTTTTGCATCCATTCATTTGTATTGCATACACCCGGCTCGACGCATCATGCTAACTGCATTGTATTTCAATTCCAGTTTGAATACATGTATCAAGTTGCATTTCACATGACATCTTAGAATAGCCGAGCCTATTTCTAGTGGCATTTTGCATGTGTTGCATTAGCCATCTTAACATGAACTAGGATCATGCATTTATGTTTTGGCTTGGAGTACTAGGTAAGCATTTACGCTTTAGCATCCTTGTATGTGTGTGAGTGACTGCCATGATAGCATGCTTACCATGAGGCTATGTGCTTATGTGATATAACTGCCTGGTTTCCTGTGAGTGAAGGTTGGATTGCTTGAATTGGAACAATTCATCGAAATCCGTGTTTTAGCCTACTTGCGAGTTGCGAACCTCAAACTATTTTCCAAGCAAACGGATATGCAATGCTTTGTTCCAAATTAGGCAATCTAGTCTATACTTGTGTGTTGTGCACATCACATAGTAAATTCTAGCTAATTAATCGGAATAAGAACGCATGTGTTTTCAAAAACGAGATATCATGTTTAGTAGTGGCCAATCTTTGATCGGGCGAGCGGGGGTGCTCATAGCTGACCTTCCCTAATCGTACCCAAGTTCCCGAGCCGAGGCAACTTTGGTGATGACGAACACGTGGCCTTAGG
Organism: Camellia lanceoleosa; assembly: GCA_025200525.1. Lineage (NCBI taxonomy): Eukaryota > Viridiplantae > Streptophyta > Magnoliopsida > Ericales > Theaceae > Camellia > Camellia lanceoleosa. Next base: position 170,319,734 of record CM045769.1, read on the forward strand.
CAACGAGTCAGGGTTTCCTAAATTCCCCCAAAATAAAATATTTAGGTGGCGACTCTGTATCTGGCAAAGCAGTCCATGTTTAGCACTTCTTTCAAAAAATCTGTTTTCAAAAAGATTTGCCGGATTTGGACTCTTTGATGATTCATCGGTCTTGCATTGCACTCTACGAGATTAGATACAGGACCATGACATTGAGTCCTGAACTGTAGTGAGCCCAAATGAACAAAATGGGGGATCCCACCCGGGACGTTCGGGGACGTCTACATCGAGTTTTCCTCTTTAGATGAAATCAATGGTGCATAATGAAGACTTACCACATTCTGCTATTGATGGGCAGACCTCGGGAGGGAGTGCAAGGCGTGAAGGTTTGCCTTATGTACCACCCATGATAGAATTAGATCCCCAGCGACGGAATCCACGAAGAGAGGCGCGAGAAAGACGGGGCTCAAGTCTACATCACTCTCAAAGGCCTGATAGACAGAGGTAGAAGATGGATCCTCAGGTTCTGGAAGATTGCGTAAGGGAGCAAGACGAAGTAATAAGAAGAATGGCGGCTGGCATGGAGACTATGAAGTGCCAGATAAAGGGCAAAGGGGCAGCGGAAGAAGAGGTGGGCAAGAGTAGGGCGCACCTTCGCCACTCAGAAGATCGTAACAGACAAGTCATACCATCACAAGCTGAAAGAAGAAGCCTCAGGTCAGGCAATACACAATCGAGGACTTTCAGGACTCGTTACTCCAGGTTTGAGAGAAGGAGGACAGAAAGGTCTTACACAGAAAGAAGCAGCTATCGGCCCACACATTCACACCAAACGACATCTAGGCACACGGAGTTGCCTAGGTCGGCGGACCTGCAGGCAGTGCTTGAAGAAAGGGCTCGAAGGAGAGAAGACACTCAGGCTCGCGACCCCCGCAGAGTCTCCGCGCTACAACAGTTGGCTCCAAGAACACATGGGAGTGTCGAGGTTGGTATGCTAGAGCCACGCCTCACCTATGAACCAACATGTAAAGCGTTAGCAAGGTTGCAGAGCTCGCCGTTCATTTCGGCAATAGAGAACGTACCATTACCCTCCGGCTTCTACCGCCCTAAATTCACTATTTATGTGGAAAAGTCGGACCCCTACATGCATTTGAGCCACTTCCGCCAGGTTATGGCGGTGCATCGGCGAAACGAGGCTCTAATGTGTATCATATTTCCTTCCAGCCTTGGTGACCTGGGTCTAAAATGGTTTGAAAGGTTGCCAAAAGGTAGCATAGCTTCATGGGCGCAACTAGTAGAGGCATTTGTGACTAGATTCAGAACAAACACCAAGACACCTGTAGAGATTGACCAGCTTTTCTCTATAGGTATGGGCGTGAATGAAACATTGAGGTTTTCTAATAACCGGTATTGGGATACTTTTAATCAGATTGGAGATTGCCTTACAAACCTAGCTATCGCACAGTACAAGCGAGGTTTGCCGGCCGGCAATAAGTTGAGGGATTCAATGACAATGACGTCACCCCTTACTATGGAAGCCTTGATGAAGAGAGTGCACCAATACATCCGGGTAGAGGAAGATAAGGTGCGCACCGAAGAAGACTCCGACACAATAGCGATACCAGACAAAAAGCCTTTGGCGAGAGTTAACATGGTTGACAAGTAGGACTGACTGCACAAAAGTCTTTGCTCGATTGGAGGGCAATTAAGAAGTTTGGCAAGAATAACCAAACATTTAGCTCTCTTCAGCCGAGATAAGGATCTAGGCTGAATAACGTTGGCCGGAATAACCAACATTGAGCTCCCTTCAGCCGAGATTAGGATTTAGGCTGAAGAGAGGTTGGCAGGAATAACCAACTTTGAGTACTGTTTAGCCAGGGTAAGGATCTAGGCTGAAGAGAGGTTGGCAGGAATAACCAACTTTGAGTACTCTTCAGCCAGTATAAGGATCTGGGTTGAAGAGAGGTTGGTTGGAATAACCAACTTTGAGTACTCTTTAGCCAGGATAAGGATCTAGGCTAAAGAGAGGTTGGCTGGAATAACCAACTTTGAGTTCTCTTTAACCAAGATAAGGATCTAGGCTGAAGAGAGGTTGGCTGGAATAACCAACATTTAGCTCTCTTCAGCCGAGATAAGGATCTACACTGAAGAACATTGACTGGAATAACCAACATTGAGCTCCCTTCAACCGAGATAAGGATATAGGCTGAAGAAGGTTGGCAGGAATAACCAACACTTTTTCATTCTTCAGCCGAGATAAGGATCTAGGCTCAAAAAGGTTGGCAGGTTTGACCAACAAAATTTTTGCACTCTTTGTCTGAGATGACAGTTACCTCGGCCAAAGTAGGTTGGTAGGTTTGACCAACAAATTTTTTGGATTCTTCAGCCGAGATGCGTATCCCTGCCAAAGAAGGTTGGCAAGATCGGGTAAGGCCAAGCTAATTAGTTCGGCTAAGCATACAGTTGGAATGATGCAAAACATTGAAAAAGAAACACAGTAATCGAGCAAAGAGATCAAAATTTTTCATTACAAAAGGTGGGACATATAGCCCGGTTACATAGAAAGAACGTCTTCTAGTGCGATTACGAACTTGGAAGATATAAATGTTGAAGGCAAAAAGGCGAGGCTGTTCAAATTTTTGGAGGTACATAACAGTTGTAACAGGGGAACAAAGATATTGGGGGCACGCCACGTATCTTGGGAACGACGTCGTATCAAACATGCCAGATTAATGGAAGGATGTGTTGAGCAACTGACAAGGCTTATTGGGACCGAATGAGCTGTGAAACCGAACAACTTTTTAGCTCGGCAGAGTGGGGCGTTCTTAGCTCGGCTGGAGGAAAAATAATCCCCATCATGCTACGCTGATGGAATTAAGGGGCAATTGAGAGGGTAATTTGTAAACAAATTGGGCCGAGCTAGGAAAAGTCTTCTTTGGAAGTTGGGCCGCACAATGGGCCGAGATAAGGGCTGGTGTAGCTCGGTCTTAGGCTAAAAAGACATCTCATATTTCGGATTTGGGCCAAACTATGGGCCGAGGTATGGGCTTCGGGTAGCTCGGTCCCATGTTGTATGAACTCCAAGCTGGGTAGAGGTACTTTGGATCGAGCTGCCGAAACAAGTGGGCCTTGTGGTTAGCCGAGGTGTTGGTGAGAAAGGAGGCCTGGCTTGGTATAGCTCGGCCGAATGCCATCTACTTCATTACTTAATTAAGTATATAATTGAGGTAATCTAGCTCGGTTAGGTTGCAGCAGCTTAAACAAATGAGGTAACCATCTCACTTGGTTGGTAGTGAGTAGGAGTGTGACTCCTAAGAGGACTCTGCTAAGGAGAGTAGAGTCCTACTAGGATTGTGCAAACCATCTCACATGGTTGGTAATGAGTAGGGTGTATGATTCCTAAGAGGACTCTTATAAGGAGAGTTGGAATCCTACTAGGATTGGGCCATGCCAAGTCTATAAAAGCTTATAGCAGGACCTATGGACAGGTATCACAATCATAACTTTGACTCTAGAATACACAAAGCTTTTGTGTCTATTGTCTATTTTGCTAACTTAGGCATCGGAGGGGTTTCCGGTACACACCCATCGGCTAGCTCACGTTTGTGTTTAGAGGCAGCAAAGCAACGATGTTTGGAGAAGTGCAAACTTGATTAACAGGATTATACAAGAAGATTATTTCGTGCTCGTACACAAATAGTATGCAACATTTTCTTTTGGAGTAATGTCGGAGATTAAACTTACCACCTCCGGTTACGCCACACATTGTGGCGGAGGATGTTGCTGCTCTAATGAACCCAGTTTTCTCGATTTAGGCCTCTTCATCGGCAATTCTTTCTAGGTTTTTTGGTTCTGACAATGGTGATTGTGATGATGTGGAATTCTTGATTTACGAATTCGTTTGGATCAGCGGCGAATTGGGTTCTTCGAAGACTCGTTCTCACTCTCTTTATCTTGAAGAATTACAGAGCCAGCATCATCGATTGCGAAAGAGAACTTGAGATCTTTGGATTCTCTTTCAACCCATAAGACAACAATGCTTTCTCGTCATTCTCTTCTTCTGAAGATGATGAAGAAGAAGAAGAAGAAGACGATGAAGCTGACTCAGTCTCTTCACCGAGTTGATCCCATTTCATTGGGTTATGATTGTTGTTTTGGTTTTGGTGGAACATAAAGATTCGAGGGTTTCACGCAGGCTTGGGTAACCAGGCCAAAGATTACAATAAGCACTGCCAACACATTCCCAGGGAGTAATTTCGAGTTACATAGCGAAATTGATTGAAATTACATATTAGCATACGGATCTTTAAGCAAAATTTACAACTCAAAAATTTAATATATTCTCCTGAAATTACATCTTATTGCAATATGGGATTTGAAGCAAAATCTACAACTCAAAAATCTGCTATGAAACTGAAATTACGCCTTAATAGACCCCAATGATGAATAAATAAAATTAAACCATGCTCGAGCCAAACTTTTAAGTTCGTTTAATAAACGAGTTTTAACTTGAATAAAAAAAAATTATTACAAACTAGAGGACGTTCGTGGATCAGTTTGGTTCAATTTGGCATTAATTTTGGAGCTAACTCAATCATGATCGATTTCAAGTTTTTGGACCCAGAACCAAACCAATCATGCACTATAATCAACCCAATGTAACTCGGATTGGTTCGGTTTGGAACCATGGTTCCATTATATTAAAAATAATTGAATCAATATTTTCTTCTGATTTGTCTACCTCTGATTTTCCATCAACATTTTTTCCCATGTATTTGTCTACCTCTGAATTTATATCAACATTTTCTTCTTCTTCCAAGTGCTTCAAAAATTCAAATCGAAGAGATTTCACATGTTCAATATAACTACTATCACTAGACCTATCAACTTTCATTTTATTTGAACTTTGACTGATCTTATTTAAAGAGGAACTTGAAGCAAAGTCTACCATTTCATAATACACATATATACAGTTTATGAGTTCTCTTATTCTTCAGACTAAATCATTTATCTTTATTATAGGCTAAATCATTTAACTTGATGTAGAGTCTATTACTCTTGGACTAATAATTCAAAATTTGTTCAATTGCACAAATTTCATGAAAATAAGAATTTGAAATAACATACAAGATTATAGAAATATAAAGACATGTCAATATAAAAAAATAAAAAAATTTACCCTGATTGGTTCGTTTAGACAAGACCTAAACCAAAAACCAATCAAATCTTATTGGTTTGACAATTTGAAAATCCGAAACCAAATCAATACACTAAAAAATCAAATCAAACCCACACAAAGAGGTTTGTTTAGTTTGATTTTTCGATTCAAAGTATTTTGAACACCTCTATTACAATCACATGAGAATGTAAGGCTCTGCTTGGTTGCGATTTGTAAACATGTTTCTACACGTGCGTTTGAGTATGATGTTTGGTTGTTGTTTTAGAATCAATTTTGACAAGCTCTGCAGAGAGCTCTGTGCATCAGTCGCAAAATTTTGCCCAGGGGAAGACCGCCTGGACGTCCTTAGGGACTTCCACCTGGATGTCCTCTATTGTACATTTTTTTTTTTTTTTTTGGCAATTGATTTATTTAATTGGGAAAAATATTTTCTAATTTTTTTTTTTAATTTTTAATGTGCTTTGAAATAATTTTGAGTTGTATGTTTAGTTATGAGTTGTAAATTTTTGTATCACATATCAAATATTACATCAACAATTCTCCACTCAAATCAAACCTCTTTTCAAAAACTATTTTCAAAACTCTTTACCAAATAAATTTTCTACACTCAAATCATAATTTTACAACACACAAACTCAAAATATAACTTGACAGGGATAGGCCCACAAGAACCACGGCCCACCATAAGTAAACCCAAGCCCACCATTTAGACCCCATTACACAACCCGGTTAGCAAAACCCGGTACAGCTGGAAGCCAACTGAGCAGGAAAGGCCAATGATGTTCGGACACGTGGCGGGTACAGAACAGGCCATATCAGCAGACAAAGATCTGCAAAGTTATTACCACAGCACATCACCATTAATGCAACCCATCACCGCATTTATTGCGACAACACCCTCGGCCGAACGACGCCTCACCTAACGAGACGAACCACGGCGCAAGCTTTCGGCAAGAAGGTCAGAACGACTAAGACAGCGAAATGATTACCAGAGGATATAAGCAAAGCTCGAAGACAAGAAGAAGGTTAAGTTTTTCATCTCCTATCTCTCTCTCTTTACATTTCTGTCTATCACCTTCTCTAATTCACACACCGGAGGGTTCGTCGGGGGACTACCCCGTTCCCCGATTGAACTTGTTTGCAGGTTATCCACCGGGCTTGCGGAGCTTGGATCGGTCTAATCCATCCACGAGGACTCACTGTATCATCAGTTGGTGCCGTCTGTGGGAAATTGGTTTTATCCGCGCACCAGTTGTGTTCATTGCCGCCGGAGACCCTTTTCCAGCAACCTTTTTCACCTCATCCGTCACGTGCATGGTAACGACCAGGTCCATGGCTTCCCACCACAATGCCGATCACCGCACCCTCCCAATCCAAACAACCCACCACAAGATTTCATCGAGCTCACCAACAGCATCAACCGTATGGCCGAACAAAACCAGGCCTTAATCAACGCTCTGCTCCAGTGGGACCTCCCTATTCCTCCACCACCTCCAGATATTCCGCCCCATCCAGAACAAGTCCCAGGCCATACTGTCTCACCACACAATCCTCCCAACTCGGGGGGCTTGCAACCTCCTCACCCACATATACATCCTCCTCCTCCACCCCCACGTCCATCAGTCATAGCCCCAGCCCCGAGGAGAAGCTTCATGGTCATGTCATGCGGTCATCCGATTTTTTCTCTCCAAGAACCCCCGACATCCATGGTGCCTTGCTCTCCAAAGCCTGTATATATGAACGAGACTCTCTAGCCGCCTACAGACTCCACAACTAAATATCCGACCCCAGAGAAAAAAGATAAGACCAAGAACCCAGCAACACCCGGTCTCATAACCAAACATCCCGCTATGCTGACCGACCCCCTCGTGCCGATCGACGACCGCCCCCAACTGCCCTGCGGTTCGAGCAATATACCCCTCTCAATACACCCATGGAACAAGTTCTTAACCAAATCCAACGGGACTACCCCCTCAAGTGGCCTCTTCCTCCACGGAACCCTTCTAACCGCAAAGACCAGTCCAAATATTGCCGCTTCTACCAGGATCATGGCCATAACACCGACCACTGCATCAGCCTCAAAGATCAAGTAGAGGCCCCCATTCGCCAGGCGCTGAGCCGATTCACAGATACCGCCTCAAGAGAGACAAAGGACCGAGCCCCACAGAGACAATCACAGCATACCTCCCCTGCGACCAAATTTCAACCAGCATCAGGCACGACCGACCCCACCAACAACCTCGGCCACAAGGTAATCCGCCTCCGCCAGCTGGTGAAATCAGAGTTATCTTAGGTGGACTTGCTTGTGGTGGACCATCACGCTCAGCTCAGAGGGCAGAGCTTAGAAAGATACGGACAGGGTTTTGACAAGATAGCCGCCACTACGATCGAATCCAAGCAACCTGCAAGCAAGGCAGAGCCCATTACCTTCACTTGACGCCGATCAGCAGCATCCGTTATCCTCACGATGATCCCCTTGTCATCTCCATCGTCCTTCCAATTATAAAGTCGACGAGTCCTCATTGACAATGGCGGCTCGGACATCATTTTCCTACTGCTTCCGCCAAATGAAGATCGGGAAGAAAGCCCGCCCCCACTCCAAACTCTCGTTGGTTTTACCGGACCGGTGACCTCGATCGGCTCCATTGACTCCCCATCAACATTGGCGAGTACCCACGCATCACGGTTGCTTACTTTCCTTGTTGTCGATCGCCTCACCATAACATCATCCTCGCCGCACCGCCTCAATGCCTTCCAAGCCATCACATCCACCTACCACCTTGCCCTCAAGTTCTCATCGATTTTGGGGTCGAACGGAGAGGAGAATGCACTGCCGCCAGAGAATGTTATGTGGCCTCACCAAAGAGGTCAAACTAAAGGAGGCAATGATCATAGAAGGACTTGACGTCCGAGATGAGGACGAACTGATAAGAGGCGAACCTGTGGAGGAACTCGTTGAAGTTAACATCGATCCCACCAACCCACTCAAAACTGCTAAAATCGGCAGCCAATTGCCTTCCCAAGCCAAGGCCGACCTCACCGCTCTCCTGACCGAACACAGAGACGTCTTCGCCTGGACTCATGCAGACATGCTGCATCGACCCTCTTTCATCACCCACCGCCAAGACGAGCCTCATTTCCGACCTTACCGATGTATAGCCAGATTTTCCATCCAGAGCGCAACAATCTCATAGCTGCAGAGGTCGACAAACTTCTCGAGGCCCAGTTTATCCGAAATGTGGATTATCCTAAGTGGCTATCCAACGTGGTCCTGGTCCGCAAAAACAATGGCAAGTGGCGCTTCAAGGCCGACTACTCCGACTTGAACCGAAGCTTGTCCCAAAGATAGCTACCTCTCCCCGCATTGATCTCATCGTCGACGCCACGGCCGGTCATCAAATGCTCACTTCATGGATGCTTTTTCAGGTACAACCAGATCGTGATGCACTCATCCGACCAGAACACACATCTTTCATCACCGATCGGCACCTACCATTACCGTGTCATGCCGTCGGACTAAAGAATGTCGGGCCACCTACCAACGTTTGGTCAACACAGCTTCCACCATCGATCGGACGGAACATAGAAGTGTATGTGGATGACATGTCGTTAAGAGCAAACTCACGACCACCTCACCGACCTGGAGAGACTTTTGCCACACTCAAGAATATCGATGAAACTCAACCCAGAGAAGTGCGCCTTTGGCGAGGATCCGCAAGTTCCTCGGTTTCATGGTCACCACATGCATCGAGGCCAACCTCGAGAAGATCAAGGCCTTGATTGAGATGCACACCAAAACCGTTAAAGAGGTCCAAAGGCTCACCGGCAGAGTGGCGTTCTTAACTGCTTCATCTCCTGCAACGGATAAATGCCTACCATTCTTCAAAGTCTGCGGAGACTTTTGAATGGACAATCGAATCGAAGAGGCCTTTCAACAGTTGAAACAATTGCATGGCCAACCCTCCCTTCTCTCACAGTAATCACCATGAGCCCCTCTTTCTCTACCTAGCGATATCAAGACCGCAATCGGTCAAGTAGCTCATCGAAGAAGGACGGCTCAGTCCAACGGCCGGTCTACTACATCAGCCGGGCTCTCAGGGGAGCGGAGCAGAACTACCCCCTATTAGAAAAGCTGTCCCTCGCCTTGGTCACTGCCTCTAGACGACTCCGCCCCTACTTCCAAGCTCATTCAATAGTGGTTCTCACCGACCAGCCCCTAAAGAAGGTCATGCAGCAGCCCGAGCTCTCAGGAAGACTAATGCAGTGGTCAGTAGAACTAAGCCAGTTTGACATCTCTTATCGCCCCCGGACAGCAATCAAGGGGCAGGCCGTAGTCGACTTCATCTTGGAATTTACCAATCCAACACCAACCACTACCCCTCCACCCGCACCAACTCCATCAGAGCCAGAAGATCCTCATTGTTGGACACTCAATGTCGACGGTTCGTCTCGCAGGGAGGGAAGTGGGGCTGGCCTCATCCTCACATCCCCCGAAGGGGGTTATTTCAAATGTGCCCTCCGCCTCTTGTTTGCGGCCAGCAACAATGAGGCGAATCTAACATTGATAGCAGGACTTCGTCTAGCCAAAGACATTCGTGTTAACCACATCCGAGTGTTGATGACTCCCAACTTATTGTCGGCAGATCACGTGAATTCGACGCCAAGGATACCACAATGCGGACTTACAGAGACATGGCTCTCACCCTTGTTCGTCTCTTCAACACCTTCCAGATCAGACACATACCTAGGACGGAAAACTCCAAAGCAGATGAGATGGCTCAGCTTGCCTCCGCCGACCAATCCGACCTGAGCCATGGAGTCCGCCTCGAATACCTGGCTCAGCCAGCCATCTCACCCGACCTGCAAGAGGTGCAATTCCTTCAGACGGAACCCATCCCTTGGGCATCCGACATCTTTCTCTTCTTAACCACGGGAGAACTCCCAGATGACCAACAGCAGGCTGCCAAGGTCAGAGCTCGGTCGGCTAACTACATTCTGGTCGACGGCGTCCTTTACAAGCGCGGTTTCTCAAGACCATACCTGCGATGTCTCAGCCCCGCCCAAGCAACCTATGTAATGCAAGAGATCCATGAAGGAATATGTGGCAATCATTCAGGTGGCAGATCTCTCGCACACAAAGTACTCCGTACAGGCTACTTCTGGCCGACCCTCAACAAAGATGCCTCTGATTTCGTGCTGAAATGCGACAAGTGTCAGCGCTTTGCCAACATCCCCCATGCTCCTCCCACCGAGCTGATCACCCTCTGCAGCCCTTACCCGTTCGCCAAATGGGGTATCGACCTGGTTGGTCCACTTCCCACCGGTCGAGGCCAGACCAAGTTCGCAATTGTTGCCATCGATTACTTCACCAAGTGGGTCGGCGTAACCCCGCCACAATCACGGCGGAACACCACCAAGTTTATCCGCAATCGATTGTCCGCAGATTTGGCATCCTCGTGCCATCGTCTCCGGCAACGGCAAGCAGTTCGACAATGCTAAATCTGAAATTTTGTGCAGATCTCCAAATTCAACCATGCTTCTCTTCCCTACCATCCCCAAGCAAATGGTCAAGTTGAGGTCACCAACGCTCTCTCCCGAAGATCATCAAAACTAAGCTTGAAAGCTAAAGGCCTTTGGTGAGGAACTACCACATGTACTCTGGGCTTACCGAACTCATCGCCGGACTCCTCTGGGAAACCCTTTTCGCTAACATATGGCGCCGAGGCGGTCATTCTGTAGAAGTCGGTCACCCACCCCGAGGTCCTACATCCAGATCTCGCCTCACCGCAGAACTCCGTCGGCGGACACTGATCTCATTGAGGAGCTCAGAGAGACTGCTGCTGTCAGATTGGCCTCGTACCAGCAGAAAATGAGAACACACTACAACCGCAGAGTCCGACCGCGGGAGTTCTCCATTGGCGACCTTGTCTTGAGAGAAGCAACTCTTGCCACAAAGAATCCAACCGAGGGCAAATTGGCAGCCAAATGGGAGGGGCCTTACGTGGTGAAGGCCCGCCCACGGCCAGGCACTTACCGACTTCAAGATATGGATGGCCGAGACCTTCCCCATCCCTGGAATGCTGAACATCTGAAGCGTTACTATCAATGAATCCTTTCTTTTGTATTTCCAAAATTGCTGTATTTTCCTTTTTCAATACATAATGCAAATACCGACTGAAGTTCCAGCTTTCTATACTTCAACTGTCTGAATGTAGCTTCCATGAAAATTTTATTTGCAGCGCCACCTTCCAAAGCCTCGGCCAGACCGAGCACTCAAAGCCTCAGTCCGACCTGAGCACCTTCAAAAGCCTCGGCCAGACCGAGCACTCAAAGCCTCAGTCCGACCTGAGCACCTTCAAATGCCTCGGCCAGACCGAGCACTCACAGCCTCAGTCCGACCTGAGCACCTTCAAATGCCTCGGCCAGACCGAGCACTCACAGCCTCAGTCCGACCTGAGCACCTTCGAAAGCCTCGGACAGACCGAGCACTCAAAGCCTCAGTCCGACCTGAGCACTTTCAAAAGCCTCGGACAGACCGAGCACTCAAAGCCTCGGCCAGACCGAGCACTCAAAGCCTCAGCCAGACCTGAGCACCTTCGAAAGCCTCGGACAGACCGAGCACTCAAAGCCTCAGCCAGACCTGAGCACCTTCAAAAGCCTCGGCGGACCGAGCACTCAAATTTCGAAAGCCTCGGACAGACCAGAGCACTCAAAGCCTCAGTCGACCGAAAGACTTTCAAAGCCTCGGACAGACCGAGCACTCAAAGCCTCAGTCCGACCTGAGCACTTTCAAAAGCCTCGGCCAGACCGAGCACTCAAAGCCTCAGCCAGACCTGAGCACTTTCAAAAGCCTCAGCTAGACCTGAGCACTTTCCAAAACCTCAGTCAGAACCAGACCTGAGCATTTTCACACGCCCCAGTCAGACCTATGAATGAAGGCTCATAAAACAAAACACTCAGTCATGGTCTGACGCTTAACCACAATTTCAACATACTTTGACACTTAGTCAATATTTTAACGAGGGTCGCCCATATTTCATTTTCAAATCACATGTTCAACATTACATTTCAGCCTACCTTTTCAAGGTAATTTGACACTTAGTCAATATTTTAAAGATGTCTGCCCATATTTTATTTGCAAATCACATCTTCAACTTCACATTCCAGCTTACTTTTTTTAAGGTACTTTTGACACTAAGGCATGTTTTTAAGACGCAAGCATTCGCTGAAAACATCGGTGCATACGATAGTCACAAGCAAAACACACCTAGATCAAACCAACACAAAGAGAAATATACTGGAATCATCAACCAAACCCATAAGGGCCATTTTATTCATTTAAAAACATGTGTACATCCATTTATTACAATACTTCAAAAAACAAAACAAACACAATAAATCCAGACCCCTAAGTCTACTGATCATGCAGATCACTCCTCCTCCTCGCTTGAAATGAGGTCAGCTTCTTCAACCCCCTCGTCCAGTGGGGTCTGGGCTACGTCATCTTCTCCAATCACCACACTACTCAGGTCTAAGTCTGGAAACAGCTCCTCCGCCTTGCGCTTGAACATCTTCCAACCACTGTCCCAATACTCAGCCATTTCGTGCTTGTAGTAGTCAGATTGCTGGAAACTGCTAATGATTTCAGACTCTGTCCTCACCCCAAAGATTCGTCACGATGACCCAAAGACCCCAGCACCCCACAGCTAAGCCGACAACCCGCATCAATCGCCATCTGAAACTCAGGAGACCCTTTGAATTGAGTAACAGCTGCAACACAAAGGTCAGGGTAGGCCGCCCTTTCTGAGGCTGCTTTCGCCTTCTCCTCGTTCAGCTCCTTTTGTAGGGCCTCCTTGTCAGCTGCAGCTTTGGCTCTCTCAGCCTCCAGCTCCCTCCTCCAGACCTCCCCCTCTGCAGCCAACTTTCCCCTCTCTGCTTCAAACTGTTTCAAGAAGCTCTCCTTCGCTCCAGCGCCTAAGCGCTCATCCTCCACCTCCTTTTGCAGAGCCTCAACCTTCGCATCTGCATCATCCTTCTGCCTGACGAGCTTCTCGTTGTCGCTCATGGCCTCCTCATGCCGCTCGACGGCAATGGCATACGCTCTGTGGGCCTCTTCCACTTTCTTTTGCTCTCCAGAAAGCTGGAATTCCAGCGACACCACCCGACGGCGTGTGTCTTCTAGATCCGCTTTGACTGTTTGCAGCTCGGCATGGGTAGTTTTCCACTCTACACTCTCCTTCTTCAATTTAGCCAGCTCTGCCTTGGCCTCCTCAGCCTTTAGCTTGGCGGCCCCTGCTTTCCTTAGAAGAGCCCCCGCCAAGGTGGTCACCTCCATTTGAGCGGAGTATAACCCCCTCAGCAGGTCGGCCTCATTAAATCCACATGCCGACCGCAGGGCAGCTTCATCCACCATCTTCACTAGGCGGTCTGCCACCGACCTCGCTGGGCCTCCATCTCCCTCCAGTTTCCCAGCTACTGCACGAGCATGGTAAGTCGTGGCCCCCAGACCAACTCCCCTTTCCTGCGACGCAGAGCCCCTTTGAGTCTGCTCTCTCCCACTTGGCTCAAACTCAGCCAACCTAACTTCTGTTGGCACCACTGAGGTCTTCTCCAACCTCACACTTGGGTCAGCCCCAGTCAACCCAGCTTCTACTTGTTCTGCTGGGGTCTTCTCTACCACGTCCACCGTCGGACTGGCTATCGCCACTTCAGGGGTATCCTTTGTCACAAGGACTTCTCCCCCAGCTGAGACGACCACCCCTTCTGGGGTCTACTCCACCTCCCCACCCTCCACTCGCTTAGCCAGACTGGCCTCTTCCACCCTTACCTCCTTTCTTCTTTTCTGGGCTGGCTCCTCCCCACCTCGCCTCAGCCTCTTTTTCTTCTTCCCCACCCCTAGTGCCTCCATCTCCTTCAACGACCTCTCCTTCAGAGGATCTTTTGGAAGCAGTCGTGGAGCAGACTCCTCCAAGCCCTTCTCTCCCAACGCTTTTGGCCGAGGGCGAATCCTCTCCCTCACCACTGGCCGAGGAGGTCGGTCGGCTTGGGCCTCTGTGAACTTCTGAGCCCTCAGTAGCATGGCCTGATCCTCCGCCTCCTACGCCTTTCTCTTAGCCTCCAACTCCACTCGGTCGAGATCCCCCCCGACCGGTCGTGGGCCCAACCCCGCTTCAAACAATACCGATGTCGAACCACTGCCCCACCTAATTTTCTCCTCTCCTCCACTCCTTCACCTTCCTTACCCTCACCTCCATCGCCGCACCCTTTGACTCCACAAACTTGGTCGGCACCTTCCACGCTTGCGTGCCCGGCCCCTCGAGTTAGACACGAAGATCTATCTATGCCTCCAATCTTTGATCGAGGTTGGCAACCACCTCACCAAGCCCTTCCCCGCCACGGCTGCGGGGTTACCCAAGTCTCCTCCGCCTGCTTTGTAGCAGCAAAAGAATTCATCCACTGTCATGGCCTCCCCCTCCATTGCCTTTGGCCAGGCGCTTGCACACGACAGCAGAATCTTCCACGAATTGGGCATCAGCTGCCCTGGTGCCATGTCCAAACGATTAAGCACATCTACCACGATCTGCGGCAGCGGCAATCGCAACCCACCCTTCAGCGCCTCCTCGTAGAGGGAGAACTCCCCTGGCTTGGCGTCAGATGGCCGCTCTGTTGACTTTGGCACCACCAACTCTACCTCCGCCGGAATCTGGTACCTCTCGCGGATAGCCTCCAACTCCGCCGCCGTCACAATGGACCTATCAGCCCTCGAGTGCCAGTGATCTGGTTCCACCTGGCTGACTGACTCCGGCACCGCCATCATGACGGAACCGCCATCATGACGGAACCTTGGGACCGCCCCGTTGGCACCTCCACCCTCCATGATCTATATTGCTGCGCCAACTCCACGGCATCGTCCTCCCCCAGCGGATCCATCCTCACGTCCCCAGTCCCTTCCTGCGCCATTGCTAAGCTGTGTTTGCGAATAGCCTCAGATGCAGGTCCCAGAAAATTGCAGAAGTATTTTAATGGGGTATCGTGAGCAACGAAGGAATTGATACTTCGAATATTTTGAGTTTTTGTAAACAAGTAGGTGAATCGTATGATACCAAAAGCCCACGGGTTGCCCGTATTCCAAGGATCCAAATTAATGTTCGCCAGTTTGAAAACTTTTCAAATCATCCGCCAAAATTGTATCATCAATGCCCATAATAATGCCCTGACGTTTCACTCCTAATCTAACGCTTGACCTTTCACCTCCTCCGACGTTTTGCCACGTGTATGGTCCAGATGCACTGACTTCTCCCCTCACCTTGTCTTTTCCACTTCAAATCACCCCCTGACACGCCGCCCCTCGAGCCCCGTGCTCTCACGCTCGGCCACCATTACGGTCGGCCTCATCCGCTCGGCCACCTTCGCGGTCGACCTCTCCCGCTCGGCTACCCTCACGATCGGCCTCATCCGCTCGGCCACCATTACGGTCGGCCTCATCCGCTCGGCCACCTTCGCGGTCGACCTCTCCCGCTCGGCTACCCTCACGATCGGCCTCATCCGCCCGGCCACCATTGCGGTCGGCCTCATCCGCTCGGGACCCACCTTATCACGACCTCCTCATCAATCGCCTCACGGTCGGCCTCTTCCTACAGGTCGGACTCATCTCCACTATTATTATTCCCTTCGTTGGACTAAAGCTGCACTCGGGAATGGGGGACTACTGACAGGGATAGGCCCACAAGAACCACGGCCCACCATAAGTAAACCCAAGCCCACCATTTAGACCCCATTACACAACCCTATAGCAAAACCTAAGATGAAGCTGAAGCGAAGAGAAAGGCCAATGATGTTCGGACACGTGGCGGGTACAGAACAGGCCATATCAGCAGACAAAGATCTACAAAGTTATTACCACAGCACATCACCATTAATGCAACCCATCACGCATTTATTGCGACAACACCCCTCGGTAGGAACGACGCCTCACCACCTCGAACGAGGCGAACCACGGCGCAAGCTTTTTAAGAAGAAGGTCAGAACGACTAAGACAGCGAAATGATTACCAGAGGATATAAGCAAAGCTCGAAGACAAGAAGAAGGTTAAGTTTTTCATCTCCTATCTCTCTCTCTTTACATTTCTGTCTATCACCTTCTCTAATTCACACACCGGAGGGTTCGCCGGGAGACTACCCCGTTCCCCGATTGAACTTGTTTGCAGGTTATCCAGCGGGCTTGCGGAGCTTGGATCGGTCCAATCCATCCACGAGGACTCACTGTATCATCATAACTCATACTCTCAAATCACATTTACAAAACACAACCAAACGCAGGCTAACTTTTTGTGTAAAGAAACCCAAGTAAATGTTACACCTTTCACTTTTTAATAAACAATTTCTTTATTTACAATTGTCTTATAATTTTCTCAAGAAAAAATAACAAGTCAGTAATACTTTTCTAAAATAATTACAGATTTATGAAAAAATTTATAATTTTAATAAATAAAATTTGCCAAATTTATATAAATCTATAATTATTTTTTTTAAAATTGCTATTTTGTTATTTTTCCCCATGTGGGAGGGTGTATTTGTAACTTCAGCAGCTTGCAACGTTAGGTACGACCCGTTATCTCCTAGTCAACTCGTTAAAACTCACAGCTGTTTTCGACATCATCAACCAAGGCTATTATAATTTGTTTAAAAAATAAAAAATAAAAAACTCTATTATAATAATTAAAATGATTGAGAGTTTTAAATTGTGAATTTTAGAGGAGCTTTAAATTGTGAATCTTACTGTCTAATGTGATGTTTTAATTTGTTTTTATTTTATTTATTTGGGTAAATTACGAATACATTCTATGAGATTTGTTTAAAATATAAATTATCTCCTGTGATTTGAAAATTACAAATATCTCTTTATTAGAATTTTTTATTTAACGGAATTTATTAAAAAAATAAAATTTATAATTACTCTCTTATACAATAATAAAATTATCTAAATTATTAATCAAAACATATTTTTAACATTATTAAAAATTATTAATTGACTTGATGATTTATTAATAAAATGGGTGATTTGTTATGAAATTAAAAATTTTAAGGGATAAAATATAATTTTTAAAATCACAAAAAACAATTCGTATTTTAATTAAATCTTAAAAAATATATTTATAATTTACTTTATTTATTTTTATTGACAAATCAACAGAGTTCTGATTACAGTTCTACTTCATCAATCACTTAAAATAATTTCACATCCCTCCTTGAACAAGCCTTATCACACGTGTCAATTTCTCACTGGTCTCCTATCCGAAGCAGTACGACCCAGGACACTACCTGAACATCTCTCTCAACTCAAATATGGATAATGCCACGTCACGTGGATAAAAAAAAGCTCCAAAAACCCGAACCGGATGGGTTAAGAATACGCTGACGGCGATCACACCGGAATATTCCCCACCGACGGAGTAACGCATGCCTTTTCCCGAAAACTATAAATACTTCTCATTCTCTCTCTCTCTGACCCCTCCCGCCATTTCGTGCCCTAGACTTCTCTCTTGCTCATCGCCTCTACTCTCTGCAACATGCTCAAAATCTCCAATTTCTCTCTCTCTTCCCCTCAATCTACCCCCAAATCTGCGAGCTTTCTGTCCTATTTACTCGAAATCGGCTTTTTTTCAGTGATGAAAATGGTGTAGGGTTTTTTTTTATCGAAGATGGTTTTGAATTCGTTCGACTGGTTGAGGTGATGGATGCGGTGGAGTTGGCTCTTCCGGCGGTGGTTGCGGTGTCGAAGCTCATGGGATCGGAGGGTTTTGGTTTAGCTGGGGGCGGAGCTGTCGGCGGCGGTGGGGTTACAGTGATGGAAGTTGAGGCTCGCGAATCTGACCGTATTTCGATTGCTGTTGCTCCTTTGCTTTGCCGAAAAGGTGAGCTTTTTACTCTAATTTTACTCATTTTTAGGGTTTACCTTGGTTACAATCGGTTTTGCCGGTAGTGTGATAATTGGGTTTTATTTTTGTTTTTGTTTTTGTTTTTGGAAATTGAGATAATAGTCATTCTAATCATGCATGTATTGCAAACAATGATTCTGAAAACATGTAATTGAGGATTCTCTGCTAGAGTGGTTCCATTAGGTCGAAATCATGTTGAAGATTCCCACAATTGATGATAGAGATTGTGTCTAGTTGTTCCTTGAACACATAATAGAGTGAGAGGTGAGTTTTTGAATTGCGATAAACTGGGCCTCTAGCTTTACATGGCAAGTTTTACCGCATTCTAGTACGGACTCAGTCGTGATGTTCTCATTTGTCAAGCTGGGACTGCAGCTCTAACCAATGGCCAATTAACTACACGGTTCTCTTCATAGTGTTTTTCATATACTCTTTTGAACTTTAATCACAAAATCATATGAACTTCAGGGTTACTCTGTCTAAACTTTAATTACAGAGCTTCATTTGTATATGCTTTTATATGTTGCTTTGTTACTAAAATCACTTCTGGGATTGTGATTCTGGCAGATGAGATGGGTGCTGTTAATACACAGGAATCAACTTTTTGGAACAAGATATCAGATACTGAACTTGGTAGGCGCCCTAATCAGCTTTCTAGCTTTCATTGCGAAGATGCACCTGAAGAACTTAAATTTGGGAGCAGAAATAGTTCTCCTTTATATATGCCCAATATTGAGGGTAAACAAATACCACGCAAATCTGGGAAAGTGGCAAGAGGTAGTGGTTATTCTAAGAGATCGAGGATGGCACAAATGGAAGAAGTGTCTATAAATGAAGCCGAAGCTGATGATGTAAAGGGTATGCCTAATGAGCTTGCATTATTCTGCAAAATGCAACATTATGAAAGTGGAAATAAATCATTGACCTTTGAAATCCATACATTCTTAAGTTTCTCCATTTTTTAAATGTTAATGCCCCTAGTAAGGGACTCTTTGGCTTGAAAGATACCATAAACAAAGCCTTTTAATATTGCCTTTCCGACACTGCCTCTACTTTTAGGCTGAATTTGGGTTTGAAGAAATCTTGAGGGGGGAATGGGAATATGTTTTTTGATCCCCATGATTCCACAATTTGGAATAGGACATGGTTTGTAGTTACTGTAATTACTTACTCAAGCTAGACTCACTTTTCAAAACTAAGGCCGTGTTTGGGAACATGCTTTTTTAATAACTTTTTGGTTTTTTGGCTAAAATGTGATGTAAAAAAAATTAGTATGTTTGGGATGACTTTTTGGCTTTTTACGAAAAGATGTGCAAAAAGTAGAGAGAAAATGGAATCTTTGACTTTTTGGTATGGGTTGTTGGCTTTTTGGTTTTTTTTAGTGACTTTTTGACTTTTTGGCTAAAAAAGCCACTTGCTAAATGAGGCCTAAGTAGGAATCTGATCCCCATTCCCCCATTCCCATGGCAATTTCACATTCCAACTTGATCCGGAAAAGAAGGAAAAATCAGGCTCTAATAAATTTTTTGCTCTATATCTATAACACCAAACAACATCGAAACCCATATTCTCTCTATTTCTCTCTCCTACAATGGGTGTTTTGGACAATTAAATAAACTTTAATACCATTCCTATGTTTTAGAAGGTTAAACCAAACACTAGAATACATCCTGGATAATAATCTTGAATTATCCAAATAGTCGAATGTGATTAGGTTACTGGGCATTTGATTCCTATTCATGAGATTCTCAACCCCTTTAGATTCTAGCCATCCGAACATAGAGTAATTTGATGCTCTTTTTTGTGAATTTCTCTTAGCTACATATATGCAAGCTGTTTGCGAAAATTGGCATCTCAAGAGAATTTTCCAACGCGCCACATATTTATATCTGGATGTTCTGAGGATGACTATACTTATTTTCTTACATGGTGTTTTCCCAAATTAATTTTCATAAAGCAAAGAAATGAATTAACTATAATATTCTTTAACATTAATTTCTTGTTCACTTCTCTCCATTTCTTTTCTCATGTTTAAAATGATGAAGTTGAATTATATGGTATGCTTTATAAGTATTTTTATTATCATCTATGTATCTGATCTATGAGTCAATTGTGGTAGAGGTGACCATATGACTGATGAAAGATTTCACACAATTTTACTATATTCTAGCTTGACAAGAAGTGCTTGCACCACCAAAGAAAAGGCTAGATGCAGATGCAAATGAACTCTTGAAAAGTTTGCTGGCATTAGGGATAAATAGTCTCTCAGTGGAAGCAGCAAGATCTTCCTCCACAAAAAAAGAAGAAAAGAAAAGTGTTTCATTTTCTTGTTTCATGGTCAAAGTTGAGCTATCCAACATATTCACATATCTTGCCCCTTCATTCCTTTTTCAATGATTCTGACTGAAATGAACCTTTGAATTCCAAATGGTTTATACTGCTTTTGTGAGTAATTGCAACCTGATTTTCTACACTATTATATTCCCAGTTGGTTTGTAGTAAATTTTGACTGTGAAAACATTGGTTGGTGACAAGGGAAAAATGTTGGAGCTAGTGCTGGTGCAATTTGGAAAAGAAGGAAATGACAATTGAATGCAATCAACACAGACAAAATTTTCCAACTGAAAACTTATACCTTTGTTCCAATCAATCACCACTTTCACCTTCCATTACAGATATATTAAAGCAACATAACTTCAGTAAGAATAAAGATTTCTAATGTTAGTTTGATATGTAAAACCTAAGTTCTGGAATAAGGATATCTAATTTAGAAGAAAGTTAATACTACCTAATTAGGAGATCCGGGATTTTCAGTGATGTCAATAAAATGTGGACAGGTTTATTTATCAAAATAAATAAATAAAATGTGGACGGGTTGCATTTTTTGCACTGATGCATATCTATACATTATTATATTGTAATTATTGATAAATTGGAAGGTGTTAAGACAAATTTGGATGATTTATGAGATATCCTTGTTTTACACGCACTTGTCTTTGCGTCATAAGGTCATTTATGCATCCCTTGTATTTGATAAATAATGCTCTAACTATGGGTGTTTTACACTTTTTGACGATTTCCCCAAACCCTGTGTGATTCGCAATTTTTTTTGTTCGTTATTTTGGATAAAGTTGCTAACTTGATGAGCAAGCTTATGGAAGTATGCTGCTCTGAGGTTTTGTATTCCTCATCCACTTCACATATCTGGACATCTGAAATCAAGGAATATTTTGAAGCACTAATTTGCATACATAATGTGAATAATCTATGAAGTTTCGAGTTTGGAGTCCTGTTACCAGAATAAGTTTTGCTCAATCTAAAGGTTGAGTAAATATTATTATATTAATAGTTTTCACTTAACCCCCCCAAAAAAATATTAGTAGTTTGTTTTTAGCTGTCTGAAATACAAAGATGACAAATCTCTCATTTTTACATATTTTTAGAGAAAACTCAAATGGCTAAGCAAAAGAACGGGCTAAATGGCAAGCGGGGTGACAAAAGAAGTGGTAAAGTTTCCACGAAGACAAAATATGATTATTTCTCTCTGAAGGCTGGCATGGTGAGCTTCAATTCAGCAACTGGAGGGAACAACTTTTTTGGTATGATGCTATGACATGTAATTAGTACTTGTTTTCCAGTAGTCTTTATTGTCATTCTGTGGGATGGTTTGCTTTATAGCTGTTCTGCTGTGGTATTGGTGGAATTAACTGCCATGTCACTATGCATATAAATGACTAGAAGACTGGAGCTGTGAACATGAACTTGCTAAACCGCAATTTCATATCTAAGTTGATGGTGTAACCTCATTACGATATAGGAAGCATATTTTTTTGCACATTTCCTCAAGTTAGTTATTATTACTTTTTAAAATTATTTATTTATTTGCCTTCAGAACCAATTTGCATAATTCTTTGGGTGGAAAATATCCTATGGTTAACAATGCAGTTGTTAGTTTTGCTATATTCTTGTTTGCTTATCCATGTCCTCAACCATTTTATTGCTTAATTAATGGCAGCAGCTATGATCTGTGCATATGGACACAAATGTCTAGTGTCTGGCACGGGAACTGTAAAAAATAAGACACGGAGACACGGCTGTACATATGTCGATTTATAAATATTGAAGTTATTATTTTGTTTTATATTAACCCTTACATAATTTTTATTTGAGCTTTGAATGTTAGTTTTTGAATTTTTTGAATTTTGCTTGTTATTTTTGAATGAGGTTATATTTGTGAAGTGATTACTGACAAATAGAAGAGGCATAATAGTTGAAGACTTTTCGTGTTGTGGGCTCCTCGGCTGAACACACTAAAAGTTTAATTTGTGCACTTTTGCTTAAAGTTTAATTCGTTACTTTGTTTTGAATGGGCTAGACTTTCGAGATAGAAATAGTGCTTTTAAGATAACTTTTTGCTTTCAGGATTAACTTAATTTGATATACATAAATCATCTATCCTGTTGAATATCTGTAATATAGAATCTTTTACTGGCTGCATATATAAGTTATGATTCATTAACTTTTGCACCATAAAATGGAAGGGAAATGTAAGTTATGAGGGGTAAGGGAAGGAAGGAGAAGGGAGGGGAGGGGAGGGGAGGTATTCCTACTCTTGTTTGTTTCTAAAATAATTAACCAAGGGAACAGAGGTTCCTTTCTTTCCACTTGTTTAATTAGATAGTCATAAAGGGTAAGAAAGCCTAATTGAATAGGCAATGTTTAAATAATAAGTGGTTGATATATTAGTATTAGAAAATAGTTTAATAACAAATAGTTCACTTCTTTTTCATAAATGATCAAAATTTCGTTTGGTAGAAACATAAGAAAATGACAAAAGAATTTGGAAATGTATGCAAATGTTTGGAAACAAAAACTAAAATCTATATAAATGTTAATACGTTATCAATAATTAAATAATTCAATATGTTGAGATCTATGAATATTACCAGCTCATAAACAAAAGGTTTAAAGGCTTTATTGGAGAAGAAGGTTCGCTATGATAAGAAAAAACATAAAAAAAGGCAAAATTCTAGTAGTAGTACGGATGGAAAAAAAAAGTATCAGTGACAATCTTTATATAAAAAAAAACCTTTGCAGCAACGAATAAAGAGAATGAATGACTTGATCATGATTGTTTTATTTTCTTCTCACTTATCTCTTTTCTTCTCCTTTCTAGTTTCTCAAATTCTCTAATAAATTTTAAAAAACTTCTATTATGAAATCTTTTCTTTTGACAAAAAGAGGCAAATAGAAATATGACCATTGCTGGATATTCCTAGCAGGTGTCAAACAACTCATTGTTTTGGTTATCTTTCAGAGTGGTGGTATGGTGGGGGTGATGATGGTGGCGGCAGCATGGTGGTGGGTGGTGGTGGTGACGATGATGATGATGGTAGAGTGGCGTTGGTGGTGGAAGGGATGATGGTGATGACGGCGGTGATAGTGGTTGTAGTGGAGTGACCGTGTGTTGGTGGTACAGTGTTCAACCTTCTTTCTGGTTCCATGGCCATCTGGACCATGTTGCTGCTTCTAATATTCTCATGCAACCTGGGAGGAAATTTTTATTTATTTTTGCATTCTGTTTATTATTATCTGCTTAGCTTTGTTTCTTTAGAAGATTTTCTATTAAATCATCATATTTACTTGCACATGCATAAATTCATATTGACCTATAAACACTTGATTTCAGGAATAAATGGTTTGAAACCAGATACTTCCGATGTCACAAAGCATTTGGATGAGCTATCAGTGAATGAGCTCCTTGATGGCAGTTACAAGTGTCCTAGTTTTGCCAAAGACAAGGGAAAGAAAGCAGCAAATTTGAATGAAAATATTCTGCATTCAGTTAGAAAGGCTTGCTCTATTCTTTGGCTACGCAAGGCTCTACAGAGCCAGAATTCTGCTGAGATTGATAATGGTCACAACCAGATAGTTTCCACATGCCCATTGAGCTCTGACACTTCTGTGGCAACTAGAAATGAAATTGATAGAGATACCTGCACTACTGATCTGTCTTCACACGACAAGGTTAGTTTGAATAGAATATCTCAATTGTTTGCCAGTTAGACTCGGAGGAGCCCCTACGGATGTTATACTGGTGCAAGAATAATAATTAATATTTTTTTTAGAATCTAAGATGCCGGCACAAATCACTTTTGTCAGTTTGAAGTTTCAATTTGAAATTACGATGCAAGTACCGTGCACAAAGTTAAATGTTGTTTGCAAATTGTACTATTATTTCTGTTTAGTTAACATTGCTAAAATCACTTGACCAGATCAACTGATTGCATCAGTGGTTTGTTAGGTTTACAGGCTTAACTTGAATTACTTCTTTTAAATACCTGAATCATGGAAAGCTCTGCTTTATATTCAACATTCCTTAAGCCATGCTGTGGGGTTATTTTAAATTTTATGAGTATACAGTCCTACTCTTCTTTGGGACCTATGATATTGAATACTTACATTTATCCTTCACGCTTTATTTTGTTCTTAAATGTTCAGGATTCTTTTAGCAAGCCCAAAATCCCTGCCGACGTGCTAGATTTCGTGTTGTGTCAACCTAAAGATATTTTGGAGCGCCTCACACTTCCTCCACCCAAGGATTTGGATTCTCTGCTCCTGGACATGGCCAAGCCTACTGTAGTTTCGAAAAATAATTCAGATTCACGTGGCAAGCAAATAGCTCACCGAGATAGCTTGCCACCTTTTTCTTGGTCACATAATTATGGCGGGCATTACAAATCTAGCGCTGATGCAATTAAATCATCTGCGGGTAAGACCACATGCCAGAGTAGATGGATAAAAATTGGAAACACTAATACTTCTCTGAAAGGCAGATCTGATTTTCTTGCGGACTTGAAGTCACTTACTTATGATCACAGCCTGGTTCCTTTGGAAGGTCCGAAAAATGGCCCTGTGGAAAATAAAATTGCCCCATTTGCATCTGCTAGCTTTCCTTGGTTTGAATTGGGTTCATCATCGTCTGCAACATGCTCAATAGCTTCGAAGCTTCCTCCAGGTGAGATTTTCTTGAGATGGCTAGTTTCTTTGAATTTTTATCATCATAGTGAAAATTAAATTTATCAATAAATACTTAAAGTTTCTGCTTTCCATCTGAATCTAATGTGCACATTCTTACATATTCTGCTTTCCATCTGAAGAAGGCATTAAAGTGGACACTGTTTTTCTCTTACATGTGCAGAATCTGATAGCAGTCTGAAGTTTGAAGAAGATGGTAAGATTTTCAGTTCCTTTCATAGTATTATCTTTATTTTTGAACTTACAGCCTGATAAACATGTTTCCTGTAAATTATTTCATATCCACGTAGTTTTCACTTTTTTATTTTTATTTTATTTTTTTGTCTTTTATAAATAAACTTGTATCAAGAAACAAGTTAACAACTGTGTTGTTATGCTTATGGACACTTCTGTGTGTACTGTTATGGAAACACAAATATGAATAAAACAGAAAAGGTAAAAATTGGATTTTCACATGCTTTTATTTATTCAAATCACAAGTGATGCCTACTTGAGAGAGAGAACATGCTTCCAAAAAAGTAAACTGAGCCTGCTGGGTTGTCTGACTATTGGGTGTGCTTATGAGGCTTTGTTTTATCAATAATTGGAATAGCTGATCTTGTAATAATAGGTGCGCTAGGCATCATGATAACAACTCAAATTTTCTAGGTCCATCACTTGCATTGTAATATGATCACTGTTTATGCAAATTAATTTGCTGAGATTGGAAAAAAATGTATTATCTCCCATTCATTATTTTATTTTTCTTGGTGACAGCTGGAAATTCTCCGAGATTGTTAGCTGCTGCTCAAACACTATGTGACATTGCAGCTCATTCCTTGAAGCAAGACCTACATGGAATGGTAAGGTGGCCAAAGAAACCTTCAGAAAAGACCATGAAAGCTTGCAAGTCAAAATCGAACGACAAGTCTGGAGAAATATTTGCAGCACCAAAATCGGTAAATATATCTGACAACCACGTAAAAAATGCTAATGAGATTTCGCCCTTAAAGAAGCCTAGGCTTTTGATGAACGAGAAGAGTAATAAAGATCTTGGTCATAATACCCTGAAAAAAGGCCCGATAAATTGGTCTATACCCAGATCAAATAGATCATCTCCTGGCACATCATTAAGAGATTCGTTTGCAGAAACAAAATCTTATAATGCCAATGTTGTAAAACAATCGATCATGATGCCACCACCATCCTCAAGAGTCTTGGACAAGGGTTGCAACAGTCGGCAGAAGATGAGGAAGTTGGTACCGATGGAGCGGAACAGAGAAGGGGGCAAGCTGGATTGACACGATTGTATGAGGTACAGGTACATTGCTTCTTTCTTCTGACATTTGTTGTTTATTTCATTTAAAACACTGTTGGTTATTGCCAAAACTGGTAGGTTTGTATATATTGCACTGCAAGTAGGGATTGTTGTAAGGTTTCTCCTCTCAAGCAGGGAATAGGGTTTCGATGTTGTAACATTAAATTGTAGTACAGGTGTGGAAGTGCACCGTCGACTTTGCCTTGTGTAGAGCATTGGATGAGGCAATAGAAAGTTCTGTTCCTCTCTCTCTCTCTCTCTCTCTCGTAATGGTGACATGCACATATTTGGCACAAATGTTTGTATTATGTATCAAATGTAGAACCAATGTTGTTATAGTATTAGCTTAGACCATTTCTGGAGAATCTTAAACACCCATCTTTGTTAGACATTCTTTGTGGCTGAGGATTAGGGCTGCAAACGAACCAAATTGAGCCTAGTAGTAGATTGTTCAAATTTGATTTGAAAATATAGTGAGATTTGAAATGTGTTCAAGTTTAGATTGTTTACAAAAACGAGTCAATTTTAAACGAGTTTTCAATGAGCTGAATACTAGTCTAGCTTGAGTTGTTTGGTTTTTTTTTATAATGCATGAATACTAGTCTAGCTTGAGTTTGGTTTTTTGTAATGCATACATGCTATCTAAGCTTGACTTGCTTATACAACGAGTTGATCTCGAATGAGCTTTAATGAGCCGATTGTGAGTTGAGCTCGAGTAGCTTGGTTCATTTTGCAGCTTTACTAATGTAAGTGGTAGCTGGTACTGCCCAGGAAAGTATACCCATGAGTTTTTAATGTATGAGTTCTAAACATTCGGCTGTCACTTGGTCTCTCCGTTTCTCTTTTTGGATGAAACTATCCAAAGTAGTAATGCTATACTTGTTATTTGTATAGAATTTTTGTACATAATGACGTGAACATAAACTTAAATTAGGTTGTGGTGTGAATCAAGAGGTCACTTTTGAGACATAAATTAACCTCAATGTTTATATTGAAATCAGTTCATTTCAGCTTTCAGATTTTTGTTTCTAGCTGGGCCACCAGGCTCATTGAAATTTATTATCACTTGCAAATTGGATGGTCGATAGTTCTGTTTAAATTCAGGCTAACTTAGCTTTTAACAAACACCAAAATAACATATAACACACGTTTATTACACTTGCCATGTGTTAAAGTCATATAATTATATCTTCAAGGCACCAAAAGATTTTTGGCGATGCTCTGGCGATTCTTTTTATACTTTTAAAATATAGATCTACACTCTTAGGATATAGATTTGTAGTTTTAGAGTGTAGATATGGATTTTTTATGTCTGAAATAGGGGTTTTGAGAGTTTTCTTTCCCGTTTTTGGTATAAAATTTTGAATTTTCTACACCTACAATGGTTTTCTCTTCTTTCAAACCTTCTCCGATCCTATTGTGGGTGTACCTCTTTCTCAACTATAGCTTTTGGTGGTGTTCGAAGTACAGTAGCAGCAACGGGGACAACGTTAATGGGGACGAAGGACTTTCAAGTAGATCTTGGTTTGATGCAGATCTTGCTTTTCAGATCATATCTTTGAGAAGATCAATAATTTTTCCTGGATTGGTTTTTTTGCCAAATTTGTTGCTGTTTTTTCTTCTTTTGTTATATGGTTTGTATGGCCTTTTAAATTCTTGTTCTGTATGTTGTTATTTTTTTAATATAAATATTTTTCATGTTCTCAAAAAATTATCTAAAAGTTATATAATTATATTCATCTTTAGGCCATAACCACATTGTACAACTGGTAGGGATGTAGTTCAGATGGAAGAGCACAACTTTAGGTTATGTTTGGATTTTTATTCTGTAAAGGAAAGTGAAATTATTAATAATATATATATAACCATTTTTTACGGCTAATAAAAAAAAAAAAAAAATTTTTTGGACAAATACTTATCTAACCTTTTTTTTTTTTTTTTGGATACATTGAAGGTGGTTAAGTAGGAATGGGGAGTTTTGCAATGGTTTGAACTAAACTAGCTCTGGATAGTTTTAACTTATTTCTCTTAATTTATTTTTATGTTTTTTTTTATTTTTCTTTTCCTTTCTTAGCATTATTCAATATCCAAACATAACATAAAGTTTTAAGTTATAATAGTTAGAATTGGGTAAACTACACTTACCTTAAAGTTTGAAAAAATAACAATTAGTCTCATATTTTTTACATAATTTCTTTTGAAATTTTAATTTACATAAAAGTTTAAGTGTTTTTATAAAATTTAATTCACATAACAATAGATCTTTTTTATTAATAATTCGTTTATCATAAGAGTGAAAAAATGATACTATCATTTAAAAAAAAAAATTAAAATACAGTATTTGTATTTATTTATTTTTACGTTTACCCATTGTAATTATTATGTCAGTCGCTTTAGGCTTACCCATTAAAATTTATTTTATTTTATTTTATTTTATTTTTTAGATCTCTTTATTTGAAGGTGGAATTCTCATTTGGGTTCAACATTTCCTTGACAAGCTTGTTTTACCTCAATACATCTCAGCAATAGACACATGAATGGTATGCACCACCAGAAATAAAGAAATGGAAAAAGGAAAATCCCCCCATAAAATTAAGAAAACATTTGATCCAGTAACAAAACAATAGCCATTGCAAAGCTGGGATTAAATCCTGGCCGTACAATCAAAAGAAAAACCTCTAACCCAAAAGAAACTCCACTGTTCATCGCCTCCTTCCTCTTGATCTCTGCTACCACCCTCCTCGACTCATCTAAAACCCGGCATGATCTATGCGCATATGATCCTTCAATCACGTACGCACACTTCTTATTGGACGGCCCACAATGCACTTGTGCAATCACATTGAAATTAGATTGTAAGATATTAATGTGTTTCCTGACACAGCAGATTGGCTTCTTTGGTGAATAGCCACCAACTTCTTCACCTTCATAGACAAGCCAGTTATCTACCAGTCTCAGCTTCTGTTAATCAAAGATAATTACATTAGAACCATGTTAAAATTCAAAACAATATTATATAAGTTATGCTACATGTACAAAAAAAGTATACAGAAAATTAATGTACTAATCAAATTTATTCTGGGTGTGGTCTTAAATCTGGGCCATTGATTTTTCTGTGCACATTTTTTGTGATTTTTTTTTTTTCTTCTTCATGAAGATCATTGTGCCCTCTATGTAGCCAAAAAAATTATACAAAATGAAATTTGTTGAGTAGGTTTAAACTTGTGCCAAATTCAGAACGAAGTTAGTTAGTATCGAAATTTCATATTTTAGAAATTTTTCTAGGACCCAAAAAATTGCTCAGAATTTAAAATATATCAGGTCTAGATTTAAACTTGAGGGCTGAATTCAAAATGAATCTAGCAAGTAGATTTCACATTTAGAATTGTTATTAGTTTGATTGCCATTGATTATTATTGATGTTGTTATTATAAAGAAACAATTAGCGTAGCAGAAATGCTATATACTCGGAAAAGTACTCAGTTACTTGATAAAAATTTGAAATCTACTGAATAGATTTAAATTTTTTTTCTGTGTATATAGCATTTTTGTTAACCTAAAGAAGAAGAGATTGTGAGATTAAATAACTAATGAAGGTACCTTGCGACGACAGAGGGAGAGGAGAGGGGTGCCATGGGCGTCCATGAGAATGAGCTCATCAGGGCGTCCAGTGGAGTAATTGTCAACCCTAAACACTAGTCCACCATTAGAGTCTATCACTGTAAACCCATTGCAACTGAATACTAGTGATTTTCTCCACACTGTCAGTGATGTCCATGCGCCGTCGTCGTGGTAATCTTCTTTGTGTTCTTCATGGTGGTGGTGGTGGTGATCATCAACTGTTTTTGCATTTGATTTCAAGAATAGAATCATCTTTTCTCTCTCTCTCTCTCTACAATCTTTCTCTACAAATGGTTTTAGGGAAAGGATATTTGTAGTGAAAGAGGGTGACAATTTGACAAAGAGACCTCCATGACGTGTGGCTAAGAATTTTGGTAATGTAGTGTATCATATAAATTCTAAAACATGACAATCTTACCTAAGTAGAGACATGCCTCATCTTCTAGAGACATTTTGATGATTTTTATTAAAATAATAATAATACTATTAGAAACACATAATGAAATACAAATATTTTATAAGGGATTTAGTTCTCTGTGTACTTAAAACTTATTGTTAAAATAAAATACACTTAAAATAATGTTTTTATTATTAATAAAATGATTTAGATTTTATCATCAAATTTTTAACCGCACAGCCAACCATTTGGTTTGCAATTTTGCTGTTACATAGTTGAATCACATTGCTTCTCTTAAAAATCTATGCAAGTTCAATTTATATAATCTAGGGACTATTTCACTTAAATTCAATTCATAATCTAAAATTGCCTCTAATAAATTTGATATGGTATCACAACTATCTAGAATGGTCATTAGAATAATTGACACTATTGGCGACTAGCACTTTAGTCGTTAAAAAAAATAAAATAATTAGTGACTAGAACTTTAGTAGCCAAAAAAAAAAAACCGGAAAAACACTTTTAACGACTAAATATTTAGTAGCCAAAACAAATAAATCATACTTTAGGTGACAAAAACTTTAGTAGCTAAACAAAAAATAGATTTTAGATGATTAAAACATTTCGTAGCTAAAGAAAAATTAAGATGAACAAAAAAAAAAAAATTTGTCGACTAAAGACAAAAAATTTTAGTCGTTGAAAATGTAATATTAAATTTATTTGAAAGTTTTTGACGACTAAAAAATTAGTTGCCAATTGAGGACTTTTGGCGACTAAACCTTTTTTAGTCGCCAGTTATCTTTCCCGACAATTATTTAACGACTAATCAATTAAAGATTTTGTTGGTAAAAGTTTTGGGCTACGTGATTTTTAGCAACTAAAAATTTAATTGCCAAAAATACCATTTGTTATAGTGATTTTATATAAACGAAGTTTTCACTCAACAATTATTTATTTATTTATTTATTTTTTTACTGTTACCTCGACATGTAATCAGGTTACATCTCCACATTGCTTCCTTAAACCTTAAATTGAATGCTTTTTTTGATGGCTTGCTCAATCATCTTTCTTGTCCTCTTTAGGAGTACATTGAACCTCATATTTTGTACTCTAATTTTTAGTGTATCTAATTCATTTATCTAACAAATAAATAAATAAATAATTAGTTCATTTTCTTATAATTCAGACACTACAACAATGTTAACATTTACAATTTGTTTTCTTGCAATGGGATGGCATGCATGGGATGTACCACATTGACAATTTATTTTCATGCGACCGGATGATATGTATGGAATGTATTAGATATTTGTCTCACATTTTTTTCTCTATTTATTTTTTAAATGTAAAATTAGATTTCATGTTAATTTAATAATATAAAATTACTTTTCTCCCTACATATTCATGTAGACGTAGGTAGATTGACAGAGAGATCGCATGTTTCTTTCAAAATTAATTACATTTTCTTAAAAAACTAGTACAAGTTAGAGACTACTTTTCAAAATGTGCTAACCTAGTAAGGACTAGCATGTCATTGATTTCAATTTAGATCAAACCCCCTACACATCTGATGCCACGTGTCCTATGACAATACATATCTTGTAATTGAATCCTGTGAGAAGAAATTTCATTTGAAAGGTATATACTTGGCTGTAAGGAGTTCCCCAATTAAGTTTTCTTTCTACTTTGGATTGAATTTCAAACACGTCTCTCTCTCTCTCTCTGGGATAAAGAAGTCTTGGTTTGGCATTAGATTTTTTAGTTGGCTTTTTTGAATTGGAACTTTTTTAACTTAGGACTAAAAAATTCATTTGGTTTGATTTTTTTGACTTTTGTAAAAGAAAAAGTGAAATGATTATGGTTTGATTATGATATTTTATCTTATTGATTTATTTAGTCTATTTTGTCTTTTGTATTTTTTTAACCCAACTAAGTTAGCCAAACGAAAGGTAAATACTCATGTTTTGACAGAAAATTTTGTATTCTTAACATTATTAAAATCAATTTGATAAAACAATTGATCCCAATTATGTGTGGAATGATTAAGATTGTGAGGTTTTTTATTTTTATTTTTTTCTTTTCTATTTTTTTCGGATCGGCTAAGATCATGGAGAAAATGGAGCAAATAATGTCACATAATGTCACCAACTCGACTCTCTATGTTGAAGAAAATGGAGCAAATTTGGGTAGGTTAAAGATTTTTTGTCTTGAAAATTTCTCTTTTTAAGTCCTTAATACATTTTTAAGTATACATGCTATAAAAATTTTGAAACTTGAGATTCACGAAATACGATTGTATGATTAAAATGTATTAAAATAGAGGACAGGTGACAAATTTTAAAGACAAAAATTCCTATTCATAAAATGATTGAAGCATGTGGTTTGTGAGTTGCTTTGCATGTATTTTGTAGAAATTCATTTTGGTTCTTACAAGTTTCAGTTCAAAAAAAAAAAAAACTCAATTGTATTACTAGAATAGAAAAGGAAAATACATACTTCAAGCCACTGAAATGGGGAATGCAGAAGACATTTGAAGCTAACCATGGTTAACGCTTTTATATTTTCTTGGTCAAGAAACAAAGTGTTTCACAGAGAATGTGTCCTCACTTTGGTTGCTTTTGAGGAATGCTTTGTGCTTGCTGTTTGACAGACTGAGAATTTTGAAAGAGATAAAAGCTTATTTAACACTTTAAAGAGAGAAAAAAAAAAAGAAAAGAAAAAAAAAACACCAGAGAGACAGCTTTAGGACCTCAAAACTCAGTTCTAACTTTCATAAAATAATTAGTATGTGGCCTTCAATCTCACGATTCCTCCATAATTGAAGGACAAAGGGGTGTATATGATATATTTTGATAGTTTAGAATGTAAATTTGTACGTCTTTTAAATTTAGAGGTTAAAATAATATTTGACAATACTTTATAGCGTTTTTGCGTAATTTTAAGGTTTTAGAAATAAAATTTTAGTGACGAAATCAGGACCATCCATCAGCTTTTGCCACTATTTGTTTAGCTTAATTAATTAATGTTAATGTTATAATCATCTAATAACGAACCATGACAGTGTCGGTGTTGGTCAATAAAATGCACTGAGATAAAAATTCAACACACCCCAACCTCACATTGGCTATTAGACTTTAATAGTAACAACCATGCTTTTAATATTCTTCTAATTCTAATAGAAAAAATATTATAGGTTCTAAATTTTCTATCAAATAATTAAATATCTCACATAGGTGTGAGATCTATAAAATTATAGATTCCACACCATGTAAGATATTTGATTATTTATTTGATAGAAAATTTAATATTCTTAACATTATTCTTGCTAAACCTAGCTATGATGATACAAGCATCTTCAACTTACTAGGCATATAATGCTTGTTAGTCAAAATGCCTAATGTGACTCATTTTTTTCAATTCTAGTGCACTAGGCATATGATTAGATATTTTGGCTCATCTCACATTTACTAGCTACATGTAGTTAGCCTTCAAGGTTAGGCAAAATGTATTTAATCATTAAGATTATTTCTCTCCATCTTTGTTGTTGACGTGACATTCTATAAAGTTAATAATATTTGGATGAATAGTTAAAATAAAAAGTACGATTAGAATAGAAACATGAAACAGTTGACAGACAAAATAAAATATATACTTTATAGTAATATTTAGATAGGTAAAATGCCTACTATGGTTAGAAATGATAGTGCCTTACGGAAGAAAAAATGTGTCCCCCAAATACATTCCCATATTTAGTCAATCACTAATCAAATCAAGACACCTAATTATCTCAATAAATTTTATACTAAAGACTTTTGTCTTAGTAACGCATTAAACATGAATCACGCCTAGACACTTGGGTAGGCGTCATTGGTCTCTTCAGAGATATTATATTAGAAATAATAAAGAAATATTAAAAAATTACATGTCGAACGCGTGGACATTTGTTGGTGTTGGAAAAAGATTTGCAGTAGTGATTGATTTTTGTTTGGCTATAGGTGAGTTTTAATTATTTAATGCAATGGGCGGTAATAGTGAATCAGAAGTCATGAATCAATATATATCATCACATTGTTAAAATATTTAAGAAATTTATGTAGAAATCATTGTATTTGAATTATAAATTATTTAAATTTATGTCCAAACACAAGTTAAAATGATGTTTGAATGTAAGTTTGGAAATGAGGATTGAATTAGTAATTTGTGAACTCCATGAATGTAAATCATGTTTTGTTGTGAAAAATAGGATGAGATCAGCAATTTAATTGGATTGCTAATGCTAGTGAAAACAAAAAGATTTTTTTGTGTAATTTCAAAGATTTAATTTTAATTAATTAATATTATTATATTAGTGTATAAACGAATATAATTTATATTACATCTTCAATTTAATACCACTATATTAATAATGTTATTACTTAACCCCATACTTGTAAATCAAATCAATTTAATTTGACAATGATACATGATCTAATAATTTTGAATGTGTCATAAGAAATAATAAATAAAATATGTAAGTGCAAAAATTATTGATCCCTCTCAACGTTAGAAGCCAAAGTTTAAAACAATCAAAGCAATAATTGGTTGCTTTGTAGAGACGGCTAATAAGTGCTTCCCTTCCTACCGCAGCTCATCTGCAGGGATGGTTTTAAATAATTTTTTTGCCGTAATTTGTAAGAAATATTTACACTTTATTTGGATCGTGAAAAGGGAAAAAAAAATAAAATAAATGACTATGACCTCTATTTAGGTGAGAGAAAAAAATTAGAAATAGTAGTCATATTTGGATGACTAAAAACAAAATATGTGATATAGAGATATGAATAAAATTTCTTTTTAATTCCTTTGTACTTTAATAGATAATATAGTATTACGAAAATTATACAATCAATGAAGTTATTTTTACCAAATATTACCACTTTTAGTGATAAATAAAACTTACAAAATAAGAGAGTTTCATTTCTCATATAATTTACGAATCACATATAAAAAAAGAATACTATTTTATTATTATTATTTTTTATTTATCATTTCTTACCAAATTATTGGATCCAAACAGGGTGTTGGAGATCGACCAATCTGCATTAGGGTTAGGTAAAAACAGTGTCGGCTCTTCTAGGGTTAGAATTAGAGTACCAACCCCACCCAACCCACCCTATGTGCCAACCTCAAATTCAAGACGCTAACCCATGACTTTATTGATTGGGCACCTCTCTAGCTATAGGTTGGGGGGTTTGTGCCAAATGCTCCACTTTCTAAACAATCCCAAAAAATAAATAAAATAAAAATTACACGCAATGGTACATACAAAAATACTCACAAAATAATTTTATCGTCCAGATTTAAATTTTATATATATATATATATATTGTATAATTTAATGTAAAATAAATTGGAGCCACAATGACTTTTCCTAAAATATTTCTGTGTTTGACTTTTGTGTATCTAGTACTGTTGCTTAACTAAAATAGAGTAATGATATATTGAATATTGTTAAAATCTCTTAAAATATTACACTTAAATTTATTTTCATTGATGTGTCAGGTGGTTAGATCTTAATTGGTTGATTGTTAAATAAATCAACAATTAATATGCTCCAATCCATAACATTTGAGGTAAATTTAGGAGTGAAATTTTAGGAGTTTTAAGCATTTTTCTTGATATATAAATAAGAATAAAATACATATAGAATGATGTGACATACTTGTGAGTGAGTGTATCGATTTAAAAAAAAAAAAAAAAAAAAAAATCATTAAGATGCTTGTTAATTTTAATATATCACTATGATGAATAATTTTGTATAAAAATTTTGGAAGAATAACAAAATTTTTTACTAAAATATTTGGTGTTTTATTTTTTACTTAAAAAAAAAAAAAGAAGGGTAAAAAATGAAAAAGGAACAAAGAAAAAAAACTGTCAAATGGTAATATGGTAAAAATAAAATAGAACTCATCGATTGGACTGGGCTTTTTCTGAAGCCTTACCATACTGGACTCGTTTAAAACATAAGCCCAATCTGGTCAGTTTTCCCACTTCCACTAAAATCATTAGATGTCACAACCCACTGGGCTACGGCTAAATCTGGTGGTACTTTGGGCTACATTACAAAGGTCTAGTTATTCCTTAGCAGTTTTGCCCATAATTTTGAGTATTTATCATACAACGCCATATATCATATCTTGGAAGAGCAAACGATTTTTTATCTTTGGGCAAATTACCCGGAAGTCATATTTAAAATAGGAGAAATCTATTATCTCACAATTTTTTGGATACTCTCAAAAGTCCGTTATATATTTTTTTTTCTTCATTTTTCTATGTACATTCGTTCTTCTCTACTTTTTTCTCTTTGTAATTTTTGGTGACCACGCATTACTTTTTCTCTTTCTCTTTCTAATATATAGTCACGGGCGACTGACAATCACCATTAATTGGGGTTCATCGGCGACCACCGACTCCTTACTTCATCCTCACCAAAGGTGAAGAAGTCGAGTTTCCGGTGAAGAAAATGAATAGATTTACTCATATTTGATGTAAATTTACTTAGATTTATATCAAATATGAGTAAATCTACATGAGATCTGCTAATCTAAATAAAAAATAGTTGTCACAGTACAATCTTCTTTCTATATCTGTTTCTTTCATTTGATCTCTACATTTTCTCTACTATATACTTCTATTTTCCTGTTTTAACAGAGAAAATTTTCAAGTTCTGAACAAATTGTTTTCGAGTTTTAGTTACAAGCAGTGAAAATTATAAAGTTTTACAGTTTTAAATTTTTGATGCTGAAATGAATTATGTTTTAAAATTACAAAATTTTATAGTTTCATAACATTCTTTAAAACTATAAAATTTTACAATTTCATATCATGTTTTCCAATTTGATTAGCAAAGATAAATACTTAATAGAATCATGCTTTGAAACTGTAACATTTTACAGTTTCAAAGTTTCAAAGCTTGTTTTTCAGTTTGATCAATATTGGAGATTATTTGCTTAAATCCTACAAAAATTAAAAAATAATATATGTTTTTTTTCCCCCTTGTTACTGTTTTTTGTTATTATGTTTTTTTTTTTTTCCTTTCTTTTAGTTTATCAATATTTAGCACATTTTGTTATTTTGTTATTATAATTTCTCCATTTAGTGTTTTTTTTTTTCCCGACAATATTGTGGACATTTCGGTAAGTCTCTGACGATATTCTTGACGTCCAGCGAATATTCTGGACATTCCATCATTCCGGAAGGAATATAGTAAGGGACGACTGCTTATCCATCATCTTTTATGAGTGAAACAACGAGCTTTATGACTTTTTTTATTTTAGCCGAAGGCCTTTTGACTGTTATAGTCTCTCGCTTCGATTTCTAGTGACGTTTAGAATACTTTGACGATTTGCCGGTGATGTTGAATATTTTGACGAGTCTCTGATGACCGTTTGATGAAAGTCTAATGGTGATAGGATGTAACATCGTTTTTAAATTTATATATAAAAAAAGATTTTTTTAGTAATAATTTTGTATATAGAGCTTACTAGTGAGTGCCTCTTTATTTTTTATTTTTAAATATATTGGTCTAGGCATTGGAAGTATCATCCATATATCGAAAAATAACACAACATATAAATAATAATAATAACAATAATAATAATAATAATAATCATAATAATAATAAATAAATAAGTAAATAAATAATTGATCAAATGCACATGAAACTACTTAACATTAGAAATTTGGGTATTGGGTTAAAAATTTAAAAATAAATCCAACTTCTTAACATTAGATACAAAAATAGTAGATCACTTTTAATAAATACACATGGTTCCATTATCTTTATCTCTTACTAATAAGAAAATTAGACAAGAAAATGGTACAACATTTTGTTTGATCAAATAATAATGGTAGAAGTGTCTTACGAAATTATAGGCAAACTAACCATGGTCCATGTAGTTGTAGACTGAGAGGAGAGATTTGCAGTGGGCAGTACGGCCGAGCTACAGTAACGCGGGTTATGAGCTAGTTTCCCAATGCGCGCGGTACTCCGGCCTGTCGTGCACAACCGAGGTTAATTGGCCGATCAGGCGTGGACTAAGGCCTGGCCGAGTTGTGGGTTGATGGACATTCGGCTGGACACGCGTTGGCGTGGCACAACCGAGCTAATGGCAGTCCGGAATGAATTTTGGCCGAGAAAAGGACCAGTACGCTTCATCTTCAGTTAGCCCAAAAATAGTCTGGACCAGGATGATTGTCGGCGTGCGCCCGGCCAGCTAGCTCGAAAGCTTGGTCGTGTTGAATATGGTTGTGATTCTCTCCAAGGAATAGGCCAGTTGTAGTATCCCGGTCAGGTGTGCCACTTGGGCCAATGGCATGATGGAGAGGAAATCTACTTCTGGCACGCGTCAATACTGTTTGGCAGTTTGGCCATCGTTGTTTGGAGGTTTTGGCCTTTACACGCGTAAGGAAGTGAGAAAGACAACCCCCGGGAAGGATAAAGAAAGGTAGTCAAGACTACCTTTGAGGCAGCATGGCCAGCCTAGAAAAAAGGAAGAAGAGGAACGTTTGAGGTATGCCATCTGAGCCACTTTCTCTCTCTCTCTCTCTCTCTCTAAATAGTGCTCTTCTTCTTCCTCAAGTGACCTAACTTGATCGTCGGAGGGGCTTTCCGGCACCACCCCCGCCGGGCAGATCACTGCCTCTTTGTTTGCAGGCAAGACGACGTTGCACGAAGCTTGAGTCCAAGGAAGTACGGAAAGCAAAGGGTATTTGTTCCCCGTACAATTGGCACTGTCTGTGGGAAGTCTTTGTTAATCAACCCTTGTTCTTCGAGCTTCTTCAACCGTTTCCATGGCTAACAACGACGAACTCCCGCTGTCCGTCGTCGATGGTGTTACTCCAGAGTATGTCCGGAGAAGAGAAGGCCCCCCGAATGTTCCAGCTATGGCGGGTCTGGAAGCCTCTTCGTGAGGTGCGCGAGACAAGCGTGGGAGGAGTTCAGATCGCTCGCAAAGCCCAAAAGGCCGCCGACGCCGGGGGAAGTCCCGTACGCAGTGCTTGGAGCACAAACTCAAAGATCAAGACGCCCTCATTCGCAAGATGGCGGCGGAGATGGAGCTGCTGAAGCGCCAGATTAAGGGGAAGGGTGTTGCTGGCGAGGGCAACCTCAGTGAGCGCACCCCCTTCTCTCGTTCTAGCAATCGTCGCCAGGGGAGGACTCACTCTATCTCCATCACCAGGAACTACGGGGTTGGAGATTCCACCTGAAGAAAGCGAGCCCTTCTCGTGACAAAGACTTACCGCCCATCACGCCCAACGCCGACATCGCGATCCTCTTACTCCACACGTTCTAGGGACTTGAGGGAT
Organism: Camellia lanceoleosa; assembly: GCA_025200525.1. Lineage (NCBI taxonomy): Eukaryota > Viridiplantae > Streptophyta > Magnoliopsida > Ericales > Theaceae > Camellia > Camellia lanceoleosa. The sequence continues at coordinate 170,359,530 of CM045769.1, forward strand.
GTATTGGAGGAGAGGGCGCGCCATCGGGAGGCTTAGAGAGTGCCGGCGTTGCAAAGGTTGAGCGCTCCAGTTCGCTGTAGTGAAGTGGTAATGCTAGTTCCCAGAGTGATGCCCCCTGCGCTGGAGGACAAAGAGCTGGCACGACTTACAGCCACGCTGTTGTCCCTAGAGATTGAAAGCACACCACTCCCTGCCGGATTTCACCAGCCAAAGTTCAGTTTGTACGACGACAAGACGGATCCGTACATGCATGTGACTCATTACCGGCAAATGATGGCTGGCCACCGGCGCAACGACGCTCTGATGTGTCTCATATTCCCAGGAAGCTTGGGAGAGCTGGGTTTGAAGTGGTTCGAAAGGCTCCCGGAGGGAAGTATAGAGGGGTGGCAACAGCTAATAGAAGCCTTCGTCACCAGATTCAAGACCAACACTCGAACGCCGAAGGAGGTTGACCATCTCCTGGTCGTCAAGATGGAGTCTGGGTGTTCGTTGAAGACATACAATGCGAAGTACTGGGAAACCTACAATGAGATCCTCAACTGCTCCACCAATTTGGCGATTACCCAATACAAGCGTGGTCTCTCAATCAGGCATAGGCTGCGAGACTCGCTCACAATGAATCAACCGTCAACCATGGAGTTGCTCATGCGACGCATTAATGAGCACATTTGAGTCGAAGACGATGCATTGCGCTGCGGATATGACAGTCCGGTAATAGAGAACAAGATGATGGCCATGCAAACCACTATGGAAGAGATATAGGGAGTTCGGTTTTTAGAAGAAGTCTGTAAGAAGACTGAGGAAAAAGGGCATAAAAATCGCAGTTTGTAAATGGCCGATCCATTTCTAGAACATCAAGCTCTGCCAATCTAAAGTTTTGTTCTTGGTTCTGTTTCTGTAACCCCTTTTTGCCATTGGCACAATGAAACAAGTAAACTATTTTCTTGAGAATTATTGTATGTTTGCCTCGCCAAGCGGATTTAGTGTGGACCGGGGGGCAACTAACGATCATTTTGATGGAAAGATCAAAATTCCTGGCCGAACGGATTTTCCTCGGCAAGAGGTTCATTGATGGTTTTATCAACTTTGAAATTCCTTGTCGAATGGATTTTACTCGGCAAGCGGCTTGTTGATGGTTTTAATCAACCTTGGAGTTCCTTGCCGAGCTGAGCTTGCTCGCCAAGAAACAAGGCGCCGAGCGGACCTTGCTCGCCGACCTTGGTGTTCCTTGCCGAGCTGAGCTTGCTCGCCAAGAAGCAAGTCGCCGAGCGGACCTTGCTCGCCGACCTTGGTGTTCCTTGCCGAGCTGATCTTGCTCGCCAAGAAGCAAGTCGCCGAGCAGACCTAGCTCGCCGACCTTGGAGTTCCTTGCCGAGCTGATCTTGCTCGCCAAGAAGCAAGTCGCCGAGCGAACCTAGCTCGCCGACCTTGGAGTTCCTTGTCGAGCTGACCTTGCTCGCCAAGAAGCAAGGCGCCGAGCGGACCTTGCTCGCCGACCTTGGAGTTCCTTACCGAGCTGACCTTGCTCGCCAAGAAGCAAGGCGCCGAGCGGACCTTGCTCGCCGACCTTGGTGTTCCTTGCCGAGCTGAGCTTGCTCGCTAAGAAGCAAGTCGCCGAGCGGACCTTGCTCGCCGACCTTGGTGTTCCTTGCCGAGCGGATCTTGCTCGCCAAGAAGCAAGTCGCCGAGCGGACCTAGCTCGCTGACCTTGGTGTTCCTTGCCGAGCCGAACTTGCTCGCCAAGAAGCAAGGTGCCGAGCGGACCTTGCTCGCCGACCTTGATGTTCTTTGACGAGCTGATCTTGCTCGCCAAGAAGCAAGTCGCCGAGCGGACCTAGCTTGCCGACCTTGGTGTTCCTTGCCGAGCTGAACTTGCTCGCCAAGAAGCAAGTCGTCGAGCGGACCTAGCTCGCCGACCTTGGTGTTCCTTGCCGAGCTGAACTTGCTCGCCAAGAAGCAAGTCGCCGAGCGGACCTAGCTCGCCGACCTTGGAGTACCTTGTCGAGCTGATCTTGCTCGCCAAGAAGCAAGTCGCCGAGCGGACCTTGCTCGCCGACCTTGGTGTTCCTTGCCGAGCTAAACTTGCTTGCCAAGAAGCAAGTCGCCGAGCGGACCTAGCTCGCCAACCTTGGAGTACCTTGCCGAGCTGATCTTGCTCGCCAAGAAGCAAGTCACCGAGCGGACCTAGCTCGCCGACCTTGGTGTTCCTTGCCGAGTTGAACTTGCTCACCAAGAAGCAAGTCGTCGAGCGGACCTAGCTCGCCGACCTTGGTGTTCTTTGCCGAGCTGAACTTGCTCGCCAAGAAGCAACTCACCGAGCGGACCTAGCTCGCCGACCTTGGAGTACCTTGCCGAGCTGATCTTGCTCGCCAAGAAGCAAGTCGCCGAGCGGACCTAGCTCGCCGACCTTGGAGTACCTTGCCGAGCTGATCTTGCTCGCCAAGAAGCAAGTCGCCGAGCAGACCTAGCTGGCCGACCTTGGTGTTCTTTGCCGAGCTGAACTTGCTTGCCAAGAAGCAAGTCGCCGAGCGGACTTTGCTCGCCGACCTTGGTGTTCCTTGCCGAGCTGATCTTGCTCACCAAAAAAGAAGTCGCGGAGCAGACCTTGCTCACCTTCTTTGAAGTTCCTTGCTGAGCCAATCTTGCTTGCCAAGAAGTAAGTTGTCGAGCGGACCTTTCTCGCCGACCTTGGAGTTCCTTGCCGAGCTGATCTTGCTCGCCACAGCAAGTCACAGAATGCACCTTGCTCGCCATTTAATTCCTAAACTGAGCAAAGCGGATCACTGAGCAAAAACTCGCCCGGCCAGAATGTAATTCCATCACGCTTGCCTGAGCGAATTGAGGGCAATTGAGAGGAGATTTGCATGGCAAGACGGCCGAGCAAGAACGCGGGTTATGAGCTATTTTCCCAATGCGCGCGGTATTCCGGCCTGTCGTGCACAACCGAGGTTAATTGGCCGATCAGGCGTAGACTAAGGCCTGGCCGAGCTGTAGGTTGATGGACATTCGGCTGGACGCGCGTTGGAGTGGCACAACCGAGCTAATGGCAGTCCGGAATGAATTTTGGCCGAGAAAAGGACCAGTACGCTTCATCTTCAGTTAGCCCGAAAATAGTCTAGACCAGGATGATTGTCGGCGTGCGCCCAGCCGGCTAGCTTGAAAGCTCGGTCGTGTTGAATATGGTTGTGATTCTCTCCAAGGAATAGGCCAGTTGTAGTATCCCGGTCAGGTGTGCCACTTGGGCCAATGGCGTGATGGAGAGGAAATCTACTTCTGGCACGCGTCAATACTATTTGGCAGTTTGGCCATCGTTGTTTAGAGGTTTTGGCCTTTACACGCGTAAGGAAGTGAGAGGGCAGTACAACCCCCTGTCCAGGGAAGGACAGCAAAGGTAGTGCGCGCACTACCTCTGAGGCAGCATGGCCAGCCTAGAAAAAATGAAGAAGAGGAAAGTTTGAGGTATGCCATCTAAGCCACTTTCTCTCTCTCTCTCTAAATAGTGCTCTTCTTCTTCCTCAAGTGACCTAACTTGATCGTCGGAGGGGTTTTCTGGCACCACCCCTGCCGGGCAGATCACTGCTTCTTTGTTTGCAGGCAAGGCGACGTTGCACGAAGCTTGAGTCCAAGGAAGTACGGAAAGCAAAGGGTATTTGTTCCCCGTACATAGACTATTCAAAGTGAGTCCCTACTCTTTCTTCACGAGTGTTATATGAATTAAGAAATTAATTTCAATCCTACACTCTTTGTCGATAAAACCAGCTAGTCTTTATCATCCATATATACATTTTGTTTTTTTTGAAGTGTCATTGTCATGCATACTTGGAAGAAGGAAAATAAGGTCTTCTTCTAGAAAATATTATTAGGTAACACTTGATTAATGACAAAATATTATGACTCATATTATCTCTTAAATATTAACATAAATATAATAAATTTTAGGGAGCTGTTGTAGTGTGCAAGGCTTGAAACTTGCATACCATATGCAAGTTAATTCTCAGCCATTAGATTTGATTAAATTAATCTAAACCCTTCAATATTTTATACAGTTTATACCATTTACTTGCTAAACCGGTTGAAACTTTCCCAGCCATTCTCTTAACTTTCATCAGTCACCTCTCTTTCTCTCTCTGGTTTGGCTAAACAGGACTCCCCTCTCTTCTTTGGTCGTCTTCCATGAATGGAGATTGAAGTCCCAGGCTGTGCAAGGATTGAAGAGGTAGGCCTCTGAAATCCCTAAAAATTTCTCCTCCTTGCTTCAAATCTATGGTTTCTCTCTCTCTTTCTCTCTCTCTCCGATTTCTCTATCTGTTCTGTTGCTCGTTATCATCTGTCACTCTCGTTTCTTGCTTTCGAAGGCTTCTTGAAGATCTCTGTCTTTTCTAGTAGCTTATTGGTTCAAAAGAGTTCTCATTGAAGAGGTATGGCCTAAAATCCCTAAAGCTCTATTTCTCGATAAATAGGCAATTCCATGAATCAAATTGTTTTTTGCACAACTTGATTATAAGATATATTGGGTGAAATTTGTTGGTAGAATTTGATACATTATATCTAATAATGGATTCTTTGCTTAGTTGGTTACTGTCTTACTTGTTCTTTTTTTAATTTTTGTTTTCTATATTTTATCTCGTCTCTTGCCTATTTACAGTTTGAATGTAATATTTGTTTCATGGCCTCATGGGTTTCAATTGAAAAAATTAGGTTTGGCATTGGGATTATTTATGTATCCATTGTAGTTAACTTATTATATTTTTAATTGATTAAATTATCTGTGTAACTTGATTTTGATTTTCATTCAGTTGGTAACTAGAAGAAATTATTCAATGCTCGTGGAGCAATGGTAAATAGGCAATTCAAGTTGTTCTGAATCAAGTTCCTTCAAGTTGTTCTCAATTGACAGTCGACGATCTTCTGGAGGTGCGAATTGCAAATCTCTCACTCTTTCATAACGAACAAAGCTATGTTCCCAATCTCTATTATTGTACATTTTCGATGTCATTGAAGATGCTTTCTTATCTGTGCGTGAGGTGAGTTCTCATTGATTCATTCAAATTTGTTCGATTTTTATCATTTTGATTGATGTTGAGAGTGTAATTTTAATTTATATTTTGGTCGATTAATGCTTATTTTATATTAATCTATAAATCTGGAGTGTTCTTGTTCTATTTCTTTAGGTTTTGTAAGTTGATTTTGTGTGTATGTTTTTTCAAGTGTTTGGTATAGAACACAAAAGTTTCTAGGGTTTTGATTTTGGTTTTTTAATTTTGTATAATTTTGAGTTTTGAAAGCTGTTAATTGATGAAGCTAGGGTTTATGAGGTTAATTTGATGAAGCTAGGGTTGGGTGGATGTTAATAGGGAAAGTGTATTGATACTTACACAACTATGGCTTTAGTTTTCGAGTTTGAATTAGACTTTTTGACTGGAAAAATAAAGCCCTAAGAAAGTGCATGTGGGTTTTCTCATTATGTTGGGTTGCTTTGACTTCATCCACTAGCATTTTATAATCTCCACCTCTACTTTTATTTTTGGGAAGCCATTCCAAAATGAAAGGTAAAATTGAATTCATAAATTAAGCTGTATCTAGCACAACTTGATAGTTTCTAGCATTGATTGTGCCCTATGATGAGGTTGAGGTTGTTCACTTAGTAAGATGACACTGCCTTAATGAAATTCAATTTTATTTAATTTTTTGATAAGTACATCTATTAGGATAGATAAACAAGTGCTATGTGTTTTCTTGGTGAAGGCCCGACCTGCATGCTCTTTGCTTTCCAAACTAAACCTTGGGGAAATTGAGTTGGCTAGCAGCTTGAGTTTAGTGTTGCATGATATACTGTCCTCTGTCTCTATTCTCTTCTTGCTTCATTTTTTTTTTCTGTTTTTTTTCTTTTTTTTTATAAAATGTTTTGATTGTATTTTCTTTTCCTTTGTCATGTTTTTGTTAGGTAAGGTAGAAAGACTCAAACTTTAGTCTGTTTATTAAGGTAATGCAACCTACGCAGCTGGGGTATCATTTTTTTTGCTTATTATTAGATTTTTTTTTAGTGTTTTTCTTTTTTACGTTGGAAACTTAGTCCAAGTGTTTGTTAACTAGATTATTATTCAACAAATCCATTCATGTGTGCATGTGGTGCAATTGATGAATGCATTGTACAACCTAGATGTCGTAGGATATTTTCAATTCCCACATTAAGTATATATGTCAACTGATGAATGTACTATAACTTTTAAGATTTTTGTTTGTTTTTTTCCCTAATCAAAGATACGAGAAGTTTATTCTTCTTCTCTTTCTTCACAAGGAATTCTGATTGAAGCCTGATAGATTAGTTACATGTGGTTAATCCTATTTCTAACCATTTGCAATTTATCTCTATGCCTCAATTACATGGATGTAGTTAGTTATTTTTAACCATGTGAGGAACTATGCTTTTAATCTTTGGAAGAACAAGGGATTGAGGGAGGTACTGTCTACTACCACCGGTTTTATATTTTTCTTATTTGATTGTGTGAAAAGTAGTACTAATGTTGTTAAGGATGGACCCTGGTTTTTTTGGGGGCACTTTCTTGTACTGAAAAAGTGGCACAATATAATGAAATTATCTAAGAAGAGGCTTGATAGAATTCTGATTTGGATTAAGTTGTTTAACATTCCTGTAGAATATTGGGATGATGATGGGCTTAATAGGATTGCTAGTGCTAGAATTTCATTTGCTAAAATATGTGTGGAAATAGGATTGGATTCTTCTCTTCCTACTGATTTTCTAATCAAATGTGAAGATCAAAGTGTTGAGATTGGGGTTGAATACCTGTGGACTCCATCCAAGTGCTCAAAATGTAAAGTCCTTGGGCATATGGAAGATAAATGCATCAAAACTTGAGTGGAGAATTTGTCCAAGGAAAGTATTTCACAGAAGGTGTAAACTTTTGGTGACTAAAAAAATTTAGTCATTTTATGTTCAATTTTTGCCAACGGCAAAAAAAATTAGTAGCGAAATTATACTTTTGACTACAAAAGATTAGTCATTATTGATTAATATTTGCTGACAAATAATAATTTAGTTGCTAAAGGGTGAGAAATTTTATTACTGCGTGCCCCTCTTCTCTGTTTCACACAAACACTTTCTTCTCTGTTCTCTCACACACACATACATAGAACAGTCACCACCAAACCTCACCTCAAGCTGTTGTGCTCGATTATCCGCTTTTATAGAGTAGAAGTCACATAGCGAAATGTCCTCAACTTGCCATCTCAAAAACTCTTTCTTCCTTGTAGCCAGAATGCCTCTTGGCAGCACCACCAGTGGTCTAGAATGGGGATACTTGGCCAGAAAACTCTGCATAAAACTAATTATCATGAAAGTTTTTCTAGAGCCTGGAGCGTGGGCCATGATGCAGCCACCTGGATTCTCTGCAACCAAGTTACTCAGTAGAAAATTGAAGCCCTCAACTTGATGGGGTTTCATTTGCTTTTTGTGCTTGGGATGAGTAGCAATTTCAGTGACAGCAAAATCCTGTCCACATAATTTAACCCAATCATGAAATATTTTAGTTGCTTCATTATCCTTTATAGTCCAACCTTCATAAAAGTATGTGCATATAGACCTTGTGCCCTAAATCAAAAAGAAAATGGAGCAAATTAGTCAAAGAAAATCCAATAAAGAGAAAATCAGTAGCTTCATACCTACAAAAAAAGTTACAAAGAAAATTGAGAAACTGGTAAATTAGCAACATTGTAAAGCTACTGAACATATAAAGAAAATCGGTAGCTCCATAACTACTTTACTTATTCTTTCCTATGCACTGCAAGTTTCTCTTTCAGTTGTATGATTTATTTTCTTGGAGCTATTTGCTTAATCAAGAGTTCTTGTTTGCATGGTAGGATTTACAGCTATGCCAGGGTTTATGTTGTATTTGTTGTCACTGTCTAGGTCCAAACTTACTCAGAATGGGTAATAAATGGAGAGTATGATTGGCATCCTAAATGCTGCCTATGTCATGCTGCGATTGAAGAGGGTACCAATCCTCAAACTACTTGATTGGGTTGCTTGCGTATGTGATCTTGCACATTGTTAAACCATATGCATGCAATTTTTATCTTCAATGAAAGCTGGATGCATTATACCAAATTACTTACATTTTTTTGGGTTCATATTGGATATTATACATACAAGCTGCTTGGATTCACATATTAAGGGTTTTCCTCCACATACTACTCCAGCTGGATATACTTGTCCTGCTAGTTCCACCCCGGTATGATTTTTATTTATTTATTTATTTATTTATTTATTTATTTTTTATGGAAGTTGACCAAAGTTTTATTTATTTCCATTCATTTCTTTTGTTTTTTAATGAACTTATCGTGGTTGCATTCCTTTATTACTCTTTTGTCTTGTACCTTCAAACAGTTAGGTTCATAACTACTTTTTGTTGAAATTTCCTAAGACAAGTATGCATGTATTGTATTCGTGTTTTGTTTCTATTGTATCAGAAGCTTCAGATAAGAAGGGATTCATGCTAGTAGTGAACCAGTGATACTTGTTGATTTACCTGTAGGAAAGTATAATCACTGTGAATCTTGAAAAATTGACAATCATATCTGAAAGTAATCACGAGGGAGTATACAATTGTAGATTAACTATGCTCCAGAATCTAAAAAGCCTTGTTTGAGGCAACCCAAGGTATCAGCCACAAGCCTTATTTTTTGGAGGCAGAATTTAAACCACTCATTACAATAAATAGTAGCAGATAATCAGATCAATTGTGATGGCTCCATTGTCATTAATTATTTTTTCATTTACTACGAAGTTTTGAGTTTTTTTTTATATATATGACTCAAAATACTTCTTTTTGATGTTTATTTTTTTCCCTTTTATTGCTTTAAATTTATACAATTGATGAAAATCAATTTTCATCGTAGATTTCCTTCTTAAATTTATCATATAGCTTTAATTGAGTTGTGAATATTTTTTTAAGCCTATTACAAAATTTCAGAAAAGTAAAAGATGAGGAATGCCAATTTTCTGTTGACCAAAGTTGATCTGTTGAATAAAAGATGATGTCTTTATTTATGTTCTGGGCATAAACTTTAAAGCCAGCTCCACCACCCCCTAGTTTTATATAACAGTCTATATTAGAGAATGTGTACAACACTCAGCAAATGGTTGTTACACTTATTTGACATATTTCACTTTGATTAATATCTCAAATATGTAGTAGATATCTAAATTATGCCTCTCACTCAATGGCTCATATGCTTATTTCTTGAGCTCAACAGGTGCAAGAGAAAAAAGTGAAGAAAATTCTTGACATGAACATTGACCCTTTTAAGGCTGTTGGAAATGGCGGTGTTGCCAGTTCAAGTGGCTCTTCTAGCCCTGGACCATATCTTGCAAATGGAGGAAACGTAGATAAATCTTACCATTCTTTGAGCAATGACTTCTCATTCCCACCAAGGGGCATTTCGTCGCTATATTTACCTGCGGTAGTTGTACTCATCTTTTTTTGGTTATTTTCCTGCAGTAATAGTTTTCAAAATAAATAATGTAGTATCAGTATCTTAGATTATGCCGTCATTTCAATATATATATATATATATATTTGGGTGAATAAGATATAAATAAAACTAGAAAATATACAAATTTACAAGGGGTATGCCCTAGGCCCTACCATAACTATACAAAGCCATACATCAAGGAACTACTCCTCACTTAAAGCCCTAAAAAAAAAAACAGACGTGCCTACAGCCATACAAAATTCATATATATCTAAGATGTTCAACAACAACCATGTCCCAATAGAATAGGGGCCCTGTACATCTTTAGACCAAAAATGGGCAGCATCATATGGGATATAAAGAAAGCCTCCCTTGAAAACAAGAGCTGTAGTGATTAGGCATGGAGAGCTCCACAGTAGTCACCGTAGCTTCATCTAGTAAGATTATACCAACATGGCAACACTTTAACCATAATGTAAATACATTCAACACACACAAGCTGCTAGCCAAATCCCAAAATATAATAATTCTCCTACACAACTCGTAGGAGTAGGCCACAAACCTCAAAATATGATACTCTATACCAGTCAACAAAGGTTTATATAAAACATAATTACAACTGTAGAATAAACTAAAACTAAAAGCATGACTAGGCGCAAGTTGCTGCCACCACCAAGCTTTAGTTCCTTTGGATAGGCGTAGATTGCAGCCACCTCCAAACCACCAGACTAGGACTTCAGTTATCCAAAAGGTGTCCATATAACTATCAAAACACAGCTGCAGGATTACAGGAAAGAAGTACCCATCTCCTAGATGCATATGTCAAATGGAATCAATCAACATAACCTGCCAGTAGTGAAGTATGAAATAAGTATTACCAAAAATGGGGTAGTATAGATTACATAACAGCATTAGGCTACAACACACAATATATGGTCTCACAACACTCAACCCACACTTTAGAATCTCAGTACTCTCTATGATAGCTTCCTTAACTTGTAAATAAAGATGTACTAGATAAATAGAGATTAGTGAACCACTCATATATTGGCTGACTGCACTCAACCCACAGAATATACACTCAAATCTTTGGAGATATTTCATTTTAAGTATGTTTCTCACGACACTCAACCCTCAAAATCTGCTATAGAGCTCCTCAAGCTGCTGCACAAGTTAGCAAATAATTAGAATGACACACATTTTTGCTGACCTTCACTCAACTCTCATTTAGAAAACTCACATCACTCGACAATCCCCATTACTGATCATATGGGCTTCAAAATAGTCATAGGTAGGTTCCAATGAGCAAGAAACCAGCCATCAACTATGGATCTAAGCAAATTGTTAATAGACAAAAGTCTTCCTCTTATCATATGAATAATAGATTTAATGACCACTTCTTCAGGATTGAATTCTTATTAAAAATCCTATTATTCTTTCAAGCCAAATATGGTAAATAGAGCACAATAGAGACAGTCTAAGAATATGTGATCTCAAAGATCTGCCCTTGGTTTCTTTGGTAGCCAAAGTAATCAAATTAGGCCGATGAAGATCAAGCCAATTCACATTGCACTTAGTTTTGAGAGCACTCCACACCCTAGCAGAAAACATGCAATTAAAGAAAATGTGAGAACGACTCTTAACAGGATCTTGACAGAAATGGCAGATTAAATTAATAGTCAAGCCAAATTGTTGTAACCTATCACCAGTATTCAATCTTTTATGAAGAGCAATCCAAACAATAAAACCAACTCTAGGGATCATGTGGGGTCCCCAAAGTAGCTTATGCCAAGTAACTTTATCACACTTATACCTCCAATGATTCCAAGTAGAGTTGATAGTGAATTTACCATCAGGATTTAACTTCCAAACAGGTTGATTACTTCTAGATGGATCAACGTTACAACTATAGGGAGTAGATGAAATCAGTTCCCTAAGTTCCCAAGAACTAGGAGTAGGCCGCTTCCAAGACTCACCATCAACAATTTGATTGACTTTAGTCTCACTGTTGAGACAAGAGTCCTACAAAATTCTATCCCCAAACTTGTCCCAAAGGGGACCAAGAGGATGCCAATTATCATACCATAAGAAAGTGGAATCACCATTCCCAATCCTATTGGTTATCAGAGGGGAGACAACATTCCTAAGGGATAGAATCTTTCTCCAGACCCAAGAGGGGTCATTATGGACTTATACTTTCCAAAAACTGTTGCCTTTGAGTAAATAAGATTTAACTCGTTGACACCACATTGATTTCTCCCCACCTGAAAACAAGAACCAGATATGCTTAGCAATAACAGCCCTATTCCATGTCTCTAGAGACTTAAAGCCCAGGCCACCCTCATTTTCTAGAACACACACCTTATCCCAAGCAATTTTAGCACTATGCTTTTTAAGCTCAGTGCTAAACCAGAGAAAAGCTCTGAGAATACTCTCAAATTAACTTACTTATTGAAAGAAATTTCTAAGTTAGCCTGGCCATCTTCTGAAACAAGCACATAGGAATTGTACAAAAGGTTTAGAAAAATAAAATGAAGGAAATGAAAAAAGAAAAGAAAAGAAAAGAAAAAGGAGACAGCTAGGTTTTGTGAGTTGCACCTATGGTGTCTATCTTTAATCAAGATTAAGGCACAAGGATTGATGCAAGGTGCACAATCAGGAACATACAGATTGCAGACTTTGCCCTGGCACAACACAACCTTTTACTTGATAGACTTAAAAGTATCAAAATTACTTTGTTTTGTTTTTAACTAATATATAAATATGTACTTTATGTCTATCTACAAGAGATTCGAATATGAACTTAATTAAAGAACAATATATATATATATATATATATTTACAAGTAATCATCATATAGATATGTATTTATGCGTGTTTATGAAACAGAAGTGAGATTGTAGGATGAAGATTTTTGCTACAAGCATTCATTTATTTTTCAAACTTGGACTATCAAAATTGCATTGTTTTGTCTTGCACTAATGTGTCTATACAAATGTCTATTTTTTTCGTGTGAAGTAATTATCATATAATTTATTTATGTATGATAAAAAATATACACATTGGTATTTGGTACACTATTGAAGTCAGTAACATTCATTTATTTCATTCATTGTTACAATTTGCAAGTAACTAGCCATGAGACTAGCCTTATGGCAAGATGTAGAAGGGTTTATGCTCATGCACGTGACTATCATATTGATTCTATTACAAATAACAGGTGGTTGATCCATAATTTTGAACTTCTATTGACATGTTACTTTCCATTCTAATTGAATTGCTCTTTAGCTTTTTGTAGTTGTTTTTTGTTTGTTTACTATTTGGGTTGTCTCATGAGCTTAGAGTTTCTAGAATATACTGATAGCATGTTATTTTTCTCTCATTCCACGTTCTTTCTTGATAAGGCAAAATTTATTACCATTCTTTGTTCCTATCAGAAAGAATTTAGAATGTGATCAATGATTTTATTTTACAAGTGGTCAAGGATTTAAATTCTACTGATTTTTCATGATTAGCATTTTGTCCTTTCTGTGTCTTACCTTTTTTTTTTTTTTTTTTTTTGTGTGAGTCCTGCTTAATTAATTGCATTTTTATTAATGAAGCCTCTAACTAGAGGTATAGAAAGAGGAAGAGGATAATTGACTGTCTTGGATTGAATTATGAGGATATATCATATATTTTATGTGTACATACATAGATACATAATTAAATCTCTTTCTAACTGAAGACATGCTCTTTGGCTGTTTGTGTGGGGCCTAAACTTTCTATGGAAGTATGATGAAATAAATGCATTGTGTTTTAATGACTGCGAGCGTTTTGCATGACAAATTTTCTTATTTTGGGAGGGTCTAGAATATTCAATTTCATATTTTTACTTCGTTAAGGTTGGCTTATACAATAAAATATGCCTATGGAGACAGACAACATATAATTAGGACATGTAGGTTGAAACTTACAGTAAAATATGCCTTAAACTTTGTCAAAAAAGGGGGTTCGGGGGTGAAAATGCGGAACAACTCCTAAACCACTCTGGGGATGTCCCGAAAAGATTGCTTGTGACAAATACGTCCTGTGGGGACAAAAGACATGTAATGAGGACACGTATGTTGGAAGTTAGAGTAAAAAACCCTTAAATTTTGTCAAAAAAGGGCATCCGATGGGCAAAAATGCGAAACAGCCTGCAAACCACTCTAGGGATATCATAGGAAGCTTGCTTGTGATAAATACAACCTGTGGGGATAGACGACATGTAATTAGGACACGTAGGTTGAAAACGTCTTAAATACAACCTAGGAGTTGGAGTTGAAAACGTCTTAAATTTAGTTGAAAAAGGGCGTTGGGGTGGCAAAATTACGAAACAGTGCCTGAACCACTCTGGGGATGTCACCGATAGCTTGCTCGTGACAAGTACAACCTGTTCGGACATATGGGACGTAATTAGGACACATATGTTGAGAGTTAGAGTAAAAAACGCCTTAAACTTAGTTGAAAAAGTCCATTGGGGGGCCAAAAATGCAAAACAATCTCGAACCACTCTAGGGGTTGCACGGGCAGCTTCCTCGTACCTAATAGAACACATGGGGACATACGGTCTGTGAGTAGAACACATAGGTTGGGAGTTAAAGTTGAAAATGCCTTAAACTTAACTGAAAAATTGCATTTCGAGAGGAGAAAACTTGGGAGAAACTTGTCTGGACATGCAACATATGATTACGACTATAATTATTCAATTTTGAAAAGATCATATACATTTGAATTTTATATAATTTTCTTTTATAATTTGAAATGATAATGTTATTCAATCAATACTAATGGTTAATTTTATTTTTACCGATGGTTTTTGGCGTAGAAATGTGGATATTCCTTATTTGTGTGCGGAGGACCGTTTTTTTTTTTTTTTTTTAATCTGTTATTATGTTGTCCTTTGTTTTTTTGTGAATTACTATTGTTTGTACAGATAACTATTGGCGCGATACAAATTACTTTTGGCATAGAACATATTACATTTGTCCTGGTATAGATTACCGTTTGGATATTTGTTTTTTTGTATACGAAAGACATGGTTTTTGTATAATCCTCTGTTTTGTATAGAATTATTATTTTAAGTTGGATTATGCGTGGTTTGTATGGAATTTCTATTATATTTCGAATTTGACGTTAAAAGTTAATTTTTCTTAGATTGTTATTATTTTGTTTATATACAGGGTACATGTTGCATAGAATAAATACAAGGTGAAATTAATATATAAAAAAAATCTAGAGAAAGTTTTTGGAAACTAAACATTTAAAGAAGTGAAGTTGTTAATGACTAACCAATTGGTAGCCAAAAGAAAATTAAGGTTTTTTTGTGACTAAATATTTAGTGGCCAAAAGAAAGAAAAGATTTTTCGCAACTAAATAATTAGTAACCAAAAAAATAAATAAATAACCATTTTTCAACAAATGAGGAGCTATTACTCACCGGTATACTCTACAAGTGCAGTAAGTGCAATGGAACTTGCCTTTAGTCCTTCCTTGTTACATATATACTTGAGCCTACAATAACCATTTTTCAACAAATGAGGCTGCATAATTGCAATAAAAAGAGGTGACAGTTCAAATACAGTAGGGGACAATCATAAAAAATACACCCAAGCAGTGATCAATAGACATGTTCAGACCACACCCACCATGCCTTTCTATGCCTTTTCCCAACCCGACCCCCTCTCCAACTATGAAGTACACACACAACACTCCCTGGCTGCACCCAAACCATGCTAAACACAGATGGAGCTAGTAACTAAATTGCATTACAATCCATTTTTTTAAAAATATATACAAATATATATATATATATAACAGGAGTATGTTCGGGTTCAAAATTTGATATCAAGATTTATTTTAGTAATTTTGTGTGTGTGTGTGTGTGTTGGGAGGTGATTTGAAGGGGCAATTTTTCTAATCTTAATAACTCACACACCACAACCACATGTTGCTAAAGAAGTCTAAACCCATTCAATACCTCCAAAGGGCCGCACCCAAAAGTCAAAGCATCTCTCAACAGTAAGTAATGTATATGAAAATTTAGATAGCCTGACCTTTCACCTGCACATACAATTAAAACTACAAACAGCCTAAGTTCCAAGTTAAACCTCTCAATATACTAGAAACAAGCTAACTATCCCAATTAGTTACAATAACCCACATTGTCATGCAACGGGTAACAAACAAGAAAACTCACTTAAAAAAATTAGTCATGATGATATTATTTGAATTCATCGATCCTACTTATATATTCAAGATCACTTTTTCAAACTTCCAATATGGAATGCGATTGTTACGCTTCCTCTAATTAGAAAGCCTAGAGGGCATAGGCCCTAGAACCTTGGGCTGAGATTGAAGCTTACAGATGCTCTCTAGGACAAGATTATGAGCAAAATCTCTCGATCAAAATTTTGACCAATTCAAATTCAGCTGACTTATTTGAATTCAAATTTTTTCCAAAATATTGGTTTTACTTTAACATTGATGCTTTCTTTGTCATTTCTTTTTCTTGTTCTACAAAATAAACAAAAAACTAAACAGTAATGTGTTCATACCAAATAAACAAACAAATAAATAACTAGTAGATGGAATACAACAACCAAATAAATACAAACAAATAAATATTAATGAAGCAAACATTGAAACTTCTGTTCTTCACTTTCAAAACAAGATCATAATATGCCCTAATATGGCTGGGAATACATACCCTTCTTCAAAGGAGTTGAAAAAGGATCTATGCGCGGGTCGAAATGACCTCAAAAATGAAAAAGAATTTTCTTGTTTGCTCACCATAGTAGACAAATATCTCAAAATAACTCTCATGCTAATGTTTGACACTTTCATTACGCCCATAGTTCTGCAGCAAGTGTAAAAGCCTGGCATACATTTTGAAGGAAGACAACTAACTAAACGTTTCATTACACTTAAAATCCTGAAATAGAGTTTAACCCTATGAAATCAATTGTGATTGCATAGGAAGTAGTCCCCTGTCCTCATCTGATATGCTGATAAATCAATGACATTCTGGTGACAAGGATCATTCTTTGTGGTGTTATCGCCATTGCTTTTCGTGCTCACATAAGAACACAAATTCCAAGTTCCTTTACCCAAAAAGCTTCTGCATCCATCGAGACATCCACTTCACCATCATCTTTCATTAACTGATTCAAAATCTTTTCTATGAATGCTGGCATATACATCCACTGCAGTCCTTTGCTCTTCCCAACTACATCGGCACCACTCATACACTTCAAAAGGCCAGATGTTCACGTCTTCAGTTCACATGACCTGCACATAGAAAACACATACATTCAGATTAGCAATGAAGGAACAGCAAAAGACATTGAGGATTCCCTACTCTTCTGCTAACCAGCTGGGAATCTCACCTTGGGAAGAAATATGCTTAAATATCACATTGATACAGTTCTTCTGCAATGGAATTGACAACTTTAACTACTAACTGAACACAGATAGCATAATGAGAGAGAGAGAGAGAGAGAGAGAGAGAGAGCACTTATTGGAGCTTTCTTTTTGTACATGTTACTTCACTGAACAGTTCCGATGCAATTATTGCCGTGGATTCCAACTCAGCCAAAGTGAAATTTTGATAATTTCAGTGCATGTCTACAATTAAGTGGAAAAATAGCCTCAACCACTTGGTTCTCTGCCAGACTTGTTCCAAGCTACTATTTTGTATGGATCCCAAAATAATGATAATAATAATAAAATCAACAGAAAACAGGATTAAAAAAAATTGAATCATACCTTGGTTCTCTTCCAGAGTTGTTCCAAGCTACTATTTTGCATCTCAAGGGCAAACAGGCTATCCAAAGTAAAATCATTTGGTATAGATTTTAAAGGGAATCCATGCCAACACAACCATCTTAACTTCTTAGGAAAATTTTGATATCCGCCACTGAGTCTTACATTATTAAGCTGAAGTAGTCTTAAATTGTGCATCTGTGAACATGCATCAGTTTTCAAATCATCTTCATTTGATTCTGAAAATCATTATGTGAAGGCAGGAATAACATGGAGAAAAAAGAATAAGCCTCGGCGATGTCGCTTCAATGAATTGCCTTTGTTAAACATTGTATGTTCTTCAATGAAAATCTTCATTAATTTACAATTTTTTTAGCATTTGGAGTGGCAAAATGTTAGTCGTAAATTTCTATAAGATTTTAGGGGTTTGTGATGGCCGTAAGACAGGCTAAATCCAACCAAGTATCTCAATGTAAAAGAGAACATGTTTTTAATATAGAGAGAGAGAGAGAGAGAGAGAGATTGACAGAGACAGAGATTGACAGAGACAGAGAGAGAGAGATTGACAGAGACAGAGAAACCGAGATAGATAGGGATCGACAGAGAGAGATAAGCACAGAGAGAGAGACTGAGATCGACGGAGATCGACAGAGAGAGATTGGCAGAAAGAGAGAGAGACCGAGATTGATGGAGATCGACAGAGAGAGACCAAGATCAACGGAGATCAACAGATCGACAAAGAGAGACAGAGATTGATAGAGAAGAGACAAAAAAGAGAAAGAGAGAAAAAAAACCTGCAGAAGCGGCGGTGGTGATTTGCGTGGTGGCGTCAGTGGTAGTGAGCAGCAAGGCGATGATGGTTGGGTGGTGAGCGGGGGTGAGGTTTGTTGGTAACTGTTCTCTGTGTGTGTGTGTGAGAGAGAACAGAGAAAGTGTTGGTATGAAACAAAGAAGATGGGTGACAGAGAAGAGGAGCGCCGGTGGTGATAATATTTTCAACCTTTAACGACTGAACTATTATTTGTCGATAAGTATTAATCAATAATAACTAATATTATGTAGCTAAAAGTATAATTTGGCTATTAATTTTTTTTGTCGTCGCAAAAATTGAACATACAACGACTAAATTTTTAGTCACCAAAAATTTATATTTGCCGACAAAATTATTTGGTCAGCAAAGAGTAACCGAAAAATAAGCTTGTTATTTGGCAACTTAACTTCCTTTTGTTGGCAAATAATTGTATACGACGACTAAAATAAGAATTAGTAGCCTAAAATTTAGACTTACGCTAACTAAATTTTTTTTAGTCGCCTATTTACATCATATATAGCGACAAAATTCATTTTTTAGTCGCCAATAAATAATATATATTGACAAAAATAATATAGTAGCAAAACATTGAACAAACGCCGACTAATAAATTTTTTAGTCCTCAAAAATATAACTTTTGGAGACTAAATTTCTTTTGGTCACCAAAAGTGTAATTTGTGAAATTACTTACACTTTTTGTGAAAAAACTTACAACTTTTGTGAAGAGTTACACCTTTTGTGAAATAAATTTTTTCATAAAATTTACACATTTTATGAAAACAAAACGTACACCTTTTGTAAAATTACTTACACCTTTTGTGAAAAAACTTATACATTTTCTAAAACGTTACACTATTTGTGAAAAATTTTCTTTCATACAATTTATACCTTTTGTTAAAAGTTACACCTTTTGTGAAAACTTACATATTTTCGTGAAAATACTTACACCTTTTGTGAAATAATTTCTTTCATAAAATTTATATTTTTCGTTGGAACTTACACCTTTTGTGAAAACAAAATTTACACATTTTGTGAAAAAACTTACACGTTTTCTGAAATGTTAAACCATTTGTGAAAAAATTTATTTCATAAAATTTACACATTTTGTTAAAACTTATACCTTTTGTGAAAACTTATACCTTTTTTTGAACATACTTACACCTTTTCTCAAAATTACTTCTTTTGTGAAATAATTTTTTTTTATAAAATTTACACCATTCGTTGGAACTTACACATTTTGTGAAAACAAGACTTACATGTTTTGTGAAGTCACTTACACTTTTTGTGAAAAAGCATACACATTTTCTGAAAAGTAAAACCTTTTGTGAAATAATTTCTTTCATAAAATTTACACATTTTCTAAAAATTTATACCTTTTTGTAGAAATACTTACACATTTTCTGAAAAGTTACTTCTTTTGTGAAATAATTTTTTTCATAAAATTTACATATTTTATTAGAACTTATACCTTTTGTAAAAACGAGACTTACATCTTTTGTGAAGTTACTTACATCTTTTGTAAAATAACTTACACTATTTCTGAAAAGTTACATCTTTTGTAAAATAATTTCTTTTATAAAATTTACACCTTTTGCTAAAACTTACACTTTTTCTGAAAATTTACATCTTTTCGTGGAAATACTTACACCTTTTCTGAAATGTTACTCCTTTTGTGAAATAATTTTTTTCATAAAATTTACATATTTTATTGGAACTTACACCTTTTGTGAAAACGAAACTTACACCTTTTATGAAGCTACTTACATCTTTTGTGAAATAACTTACATTATTTCTGAAAAGTTACACCTTTTGTGAAATAAGTTCTTTCATAAAATTTACACCTTTTGCTAAATTTACACATTTTTTGAAAATTTACACATTTTCGTGGAAATACTTACACCATTTCTGAAAAGTTACTCCTTTTGTGAAATAATATTTTCATAAAATTTACACCTTTTATTGGAACTTACACCTTTTGTGAAAACGAAACTTACACCTTTTGTGAAGTTACTTACATCTTTTGTGAAAGGGCGAATTACACTAATAGTCCCTATAGTTTGGGACTTGTGTCACTTTGGTCCCCGACTTTTCAATTGTAACACATTTGACCTTGAATTTTGAATATTGTTTCAAATAAGGACAATTGAATATATGATTAGATTTTTCAAGGATAAAATCATCAATTTGATAAAAATATAAACTAATTTGACAAAAACAAATGTCAATCAAATATTTTTGAATTTTTAAAAATTATTTCTACCCACTAAAAATAAAATTATGTAAAATTAATGAATCTTTTAAACATTTATTTATTTTTTTACCAAATTAATTTTTCTTATTTGTTTGGATGATGATCATGTAAAATTAATTTTAAAAAATTAATCATGTCATTTTTATTAATATTGATCAATTTTACATAATTTTATCATTGGTGGATAAAAATAATTTTTAAAAAATTAAAAATATTTTTTTGACATTTATTTTTGTCAAATTAGTTTATATTTTATTAAATTGACGATTTTGCCCTTGAAATTAAACAATGGTATCTTTAATTGTCCTTATTTGGAACAAGATTCAAAATTTAGGATTAAATGTGTCACAATTGAAAAGTCATGGATCAAAGTGACACGAGTCCCAAACTATAGGGACTATTTGTGTAATTTGCCATTTGTGAAATAACTTACACTAATTTTGAAAAGTTACACCTTTTGTGAAATAATTTCTTTCATAAAATTTACATCTTTTGCTAAAACTTACACCTTTTTAAAAAATTTACACATTTTTGTAGAAGTACTTACACATTTTCTGAAAAGTTATTCCATTTCTGAAATAATTTTTTTCATAAAATTTACACCTTTTGTTGAACTTTTCAGAAAATGTGTAACTTTTAAGAAATAGTGTAAGTTTTTTCACAAAAGATATAAGCGACTTCACAAAAGGTATAAGTTTTGTTTTTACAAAAAAGTGTAAGTTCCAATAAAATATGTAAATTTTATGAAAAGAAATTATTTCACAAAAGGAGTAACATTTCAAAAAAAAATGTAAGTATTTTCACGAAAAGATATAAGTTTTCAGAAAAGATGTAAGTTTTAGCAAAATGCGTAAATTTTATTAAAGAAATTATTTCACAAAATGTGTAACTTTTCAGAAATAGTATACGTTATTTCACAAAGGATGTAAGTGACTTCACAAAAGGTGTAAGTTCTAATAAAATGTATAAATTTTGTGAAAAAAATTATTTCACCAAAGGATTAACGTTTCAAAAAAAGTGTAAGTATTTTCACGAAAGGGTGTAAGTTTTCAGAAAATGTGTAAATTTTAGCAAAATGTGTAAATTTAATGAAAGAAATTATTTCACAAAAGTTGTAACTTTCAGAAATAGTGTAAGTTATTTCACAAAAGATGTAAGTGATTTCACAAAAGGTGTAAATTTCAGTTTCACAAAAGATGTAAGTTCCAGTAAAATGTGTAAATTTTATGAAAAAAATTATTTCACAAAAGGAGTAACATTTCAAAAAAGGTGTAAGTATTTTCACGAAAAGGTGCAAGTTTTCAAAAAAGGTGTAAGTTTTAGCAAAAGGTATAAATTTTATGAAAGAAATTATTTCACAAAAGGTGTAACTTTTTAGAAATAGTATAAGTTTTTTCACAAAAGATGCAAGTAACTTCACAAAAGGTGTAAATTTTGTTTTCACAAAAGGTCTAAGTTCCAAGAAAATGTGTAAATTTTATGAAAAAAATTATTTCACAAAAGGAGTAACTTTTTAAAAAAAGTGTAAGTATTTTCATGAAAATGTGTAAGTTTTTAGAAAAGGTCACTACAAAAAATTTTGCTTTTTTGTGATGGCAAAATGCCGTCGCAAATGCCCAAAACGCCGTCTCAAAAGCTTTTTTGCGACGACAACTGGCTTTTAGTGACGGCAAGAGGAGGGTCGCAATAAAGGGGGTTGCTAAAGGGCTTTAGCGACGGTATAACGCCATCGCCTATTTTTTGGGACGGCAAAATACTGTCGGGATTAATGCGTGAAAATATGAATTTTTTGAGCTGTCGCTAAAAGAGTTATTTGCAACGGCACAATCCCGTCGCTAAATGTTTATTTGAGACCGCAAATGTCACGCCCCAGACCCGCCCCTAAAAGTTTGGGCATGATCTATTCAAAAACAGACTTGAAACTTGACATACATAACATATGAGGCCTTGACAGAAACACTAAATATAATAACAAACTCCATTGAGCTACCTCTAGTATGTCAGGATCACATGCATTACATACATTAAAATAACCACTTACAAACCAAAATTATACCGTAAGCATCAGTCATATAGATATACATATACAGCCCCAACCCTAAGATTGGGCATATATAAGATCATTGAAGTCATGTCAATTTAAATTAATGAGTAATTAAAATACAAGCTAACGTCTAAGCAAAGTTGCTCAAAATGGGTGATCTCGCCTAGTGCCTGGACTCATATAGGTTGACAAAAGGAAATGGACGTCCCGAGTTAGAATTGGCCTCCTGATTGGTTACCTACAGGAATAGACATACAGAGGGTGAGCCAAGCTCAGTGAATAGTAATACCTAAACAAAACAATGCTTAACTTGAGTCATAGTAAAAGAAAACATATAAATTCGTAGCTTGTCAATACTTATTGAACCCTAAATCGTGTCCAAAGTGCTTTGGAAAAAGATGAGAATAGAATCATAAACTTAGTACAACTTTCCAAATTATTCTGAAAATGGATCCCCGCTCGAGTGCCACTTTGGCCACTCGAGCGGACTGTACAATTTAACAAAAATGCTGGGAGGCTGATTTTCACGCTCGAGCGGGATTTCCGTCGCTCGAGTGGAAAAGGAAATCCTGAAATTTCCAAAACTTCATTTACGATTCATATTTGGTATCCCAAGATTCAAAACATATATCTATCAAGCTTCAAAACATATACTTGAAAACACATACTTATTAAACTTCATAACATGTACTTAAGCATACAAATGTAAAGTCCACATAGTTAGTCTGAGTCTGTATTACCTCGTAATGATCTTAGGCTCTATCTTGAAACATATTAGCTCGAACATCTTGAAACATATTAGCTCAAACATCTTGTTTTGGCTTAAAGCCCTTGAATGGTGTGGCATAAACTCTTAATCATAGTGGCACAAAGCCCTTAAACAGAAGTATCTTTCACAGGACGGCCTTAGGCCCAATCTTAAACAGAGTGGCTTGAAGCCCTTAATAGAATGGCATAAAGCCCATATAATGGCATAAAGTCCATGTAATGGCATTAAGCCCTTGTCTTACATGCATGAACTTAAGAGGTGACTCGTACGGATTCTAGAGGTGGCTCGCATTGCAGCACTTAGTTTCGTACAGCACTTTGTTTCATACTAACAGATCATACAAAATGGCCATAGGCCCCATGAAAGTTGGCATCAAGCCCTTATATAATTGGCATTACGCCCTTGAAAGTTGGCATAAGCCCTTGAAAGTTGGCAATAAGCCCTTGTATGATTGGCATGAAGCCCTTGTAAGTTGGCATTAAGCCCTTGAAAGTTGGCATTAAGGATGCCCTTGTAAATTGGCATTAAGAATGCCCTTGTATAATTGGCATTAAGCCCTTGAAAGTTGGCATTAAGGATGCCCCTGTAAATTTATAAGAATTCAAGCGGTGGCTCACACGGATTCTAGAGGTGGCTCACATCGTAGCACTTCGTTCCGTGTAGCACTTTGTTTCATATTTATCAACATGAAGGTGTCTCATTCGTTTCATTACCTTTTTACATGGTGTTTCATTCGTTTCATTCATTCTTTACATAATTGACTCCATTCATATAGAAATATAGGAATCATGCGTTAATGCTGTGTGGCCATAGGCCCAGAGTCTTACATAATGAAAGGATTTCATCTTTCCCATTTCTTTATTTTCATACATTAATACATGAACATTATTACATATCGTACATGAACAAAACGCTAATGACAATCATTAACTACATATGAAGCATTCCATCGTTCCGTTACATAATTAACTTCTTTCACATAGTGACATAAGAATCATGCGTTAATAGACTGCTAATGACAATCATTAGCTATATGTAAAGCATATTACTACTCACAGTGGTGTTGAGATGATGTGCTACCTCCTCCCGGAGTGTGTCCTGCACACATTTATAACTTGCACGTTAGTTCCTTCCTTTTCCTTGTATATTAGTTCCTGATTCGCTATACTTCCAATGAATTTATAACCATCTTAAGATCATAAGAAAAATAATCCAAAAATAGCTGAGGATCGAGCATGCAAAACAGAACATATAATTTTTTCCTTCCTTTCCGCTCGGGCGCCCAAACCCCCGCTCGAGCGGCCGTGCCCCTGTTTTGGCAGTTTCAAAGTTCACCCAGAAATTCTGCAACCCTCTTCATTATTCATGCAAGGCAAGATGAATTTAAGGCATCATTTGAACCCAACTTCCCTATAACACAATTTAAAACTTGAACATCATAAAATACACATGAGTAGAAGCTTATTCAAGTTATAAACCTTCTAAATTCTATCTTTAATTCAAGTTCTTCATGTTTATTAAAACATCATGCATTACATAAATATATGTTCATGGATTTAACATGAGAAACAAGGATTGAGGTATAAATTGCATATCAAAGCAACTAATTGATGAATATCCCTTTAAATCAAACATAAAATATGAACACTTCTCCATAACCCTAAATCATCAAACATAAATCATAACCAAAACCCTTCTTTACAATTAAAAGGAGAATTCTCATATACACTAAACTTAACATACCTTAAGCTTTAAAAATGGCAAGGATCTCCTAATTTACTCTCAATCCCCTTCCTTGTTGAACCTTGCCTTTGTTTTTCCCTCCTTTCCTCTTCTTTCGTTTTTCTCTCCAGGAAATATTTCAAGTTCTTGTTTTTGCTTAAGCTTAAGAAGACTTGGACTTGATATATATATAAAGGCATATAAGACAAAATTTAATCATTTAATCATTCCGAAATTGAAATTTCGTAAACATGCTTAATATTACTTAAAAATTAATCTGATCACAAATATATAATCAATTTCAGATAATTAAGCCTGTAAGGCTTCCAATTTTTGAGTCAAAGGTTTAAGGTGTAACAGATACGTTTCTTGAGGAATAGATAAACATCCTAAAACATGAATTTCATTTACTTAATCTTAATTTCTCATGGAATTTCACAGTAAACATTTAAAAACATAAAACAAGGACTGAAAATAAATCAGAAAACATGTACGAGAGTCGGGTTATTACAGCAAACATGCCGTCTCTAAAAATATTATTTGCGATGGTAAAGAATATCGTCGCTAAAGGGCTTTTGTTTCAACTAATTAATGCGAATACCTTTTGCGACGGCTATACTACCGTCGCAAAAAACCTGGTTCTAATTTTTTTTTGAGACGGTGTGGTGCTGTGTAAAAAAAATAAAAACTGCAATAAAATTATTAAAAATATGAAAATTACCTGTATTAAATGAAAAATAACTATAAAAAAAATCGATAATTACATAATAATATAAAAATTCCAATATATAAATAAAAATTCATCCATAATTAAAATATTCTTCCATTCATAATAACACCTCAGCAAAATTATCCCACCACATAATGTTGCATAATACATACATAATTTTGTTCACAAATCTAAATATCGTAAATAAAAAAAAAAGTTTTCGACATGATTCTTCTGTGGGTTACAAAAACAAAAGTTAGTCGCAATCTTCACACGCCTGCATTCCACAAGAAGCAAATTGCTACTCTGAAAATATCTGAAAATAAAAATAAAAATAATTAATGACAATATAATTATGTGTTAATATTTTAATTACAAAAAAATATAAAAAATTAACTACTATATAATTACAAAGATAGTTAAGTAAATAATTTTGGCTAGACAGAAATCCAGCCCTAACTCTCAAATCGGGCACCCGATTCAAGCCTCGTCTTCTCCCACAAGTCTCTCATGCTTAGGCGGTCGTGTGTGCCAAGTTTCGTACCAATCCGACCCCTTTTGGTAATTTTGGAGCGTCAACACCTCGAATTTAAGTTTCTTAAGGAACTAGTTTGTCTAGACCGAAATACGGCTCTAACTCCCAAACCGGGAACCCAGTTAGAGTCCCGTGTTCTCTCACAAGTTTCTCGTGCCTAGGCGGTCGTGTGTGCCAAGTTTCATGCCAATCCGACCCCGTTTGGTGATTTTGAGGCGTCAACACATTGAATTCAAGTTTCTTAAGGAACTAGTTTGCCTAGACCGAAATACGGCTCTAACTCCCAAACCGGGAACTCGATTCGAGCCCCGTCTTCTCCCACAAGTCTCTCGTGCCTAGGCGGTCGTGTGTGCCAAGTTTCGTGCCAATCCGACCCCGTTTGGTGATTTTGGGGTGTCAACACCTCAAATTCAAGTTTCTTAAGGAATTAGTTTGCCTAGACCGAAATACGGCTCTAACTCCCAAACCGGGAACCCGATTGGAGTCCCGTCTTCTCCCACAAGTCTTTCATTTCTAGGTGGTCGTCTGTGCCAAGTTTCATGCCAATCCGACACCGTTTGGTGATTTTGGGGCGTCAACACCTCGAATTCAAGTTTCTTAAGGAACTAGTTTGCCTAGACCGAAATACGGCTCTAACTCCTAAACTGGGAACCCGATTCGAGCCCCGTCTTCTCCCACAAGTCTCTCGTGCCTAGGCGGCCATGTGTGCCGAGTTTTGTGCCAATCCGACCCCTTTTGGTGATTTTGGGATGTCAACACCTTAAATTTAAGTTTCTTAATGAACTAGTTTGCCTAGACCGAAATACGGCTCTAACTCCCAAACCGGTAACCCGATTGGAGTCTCGTTTTCTCCCATAAGTCTTTCGTGCCTAGGCGGTCGTGTGTGCCAAGTTTCGTGCCAATTCGACCCCGTTTGGTGATTTTGGGACGTCAACACCTCGAATTCAAGTTTCTTAAGGAACTAGTTTACCTAGACCGAAATACAGCTCTAACTCCCAAACCGGGAACCCGATTCGAGCACCGTCTTCTCCCACAAGTCTCTCGTGCCTAGGCGGTCGTGTGTACCAAGTTTCGTGCCAATCCGACCCCGTTTGGTGATTTTGGGGCGTCAACACCTTGAATTCAAGTTTCTTAAGGAACTAGTTTGCCTAAAGTGAAATCTATTTGAGTCCTGTTTTCTCCCATAAGTCTCTTAGCTTAAAATTCAAAGAATGTAAAGATACATTTTAGTTTAGAATGTAAAGATACATTTTATACCTGATCTTCTGGTGGTGGTGTGTTTGTTTGGTATTAATTCAAACAAAAAAAATGTTTGAATTAATACCCTTTCTTGCTAATGCCCAAACAAACTTCTCCAACTTTCTCTTTTTCTGTGCCCACTTGGTTCCATATATTGCTAAATGTGTTCGGCCAAACCGTCGGTCAGAAATCTGTACATAATAATAAAGAACAAATTATGCACTTAAATCTCAATTGTAATCTGGCTCAACCTAAAGAACAGAATAATACACCATATTAGAAACTACAATTGTTTTTGCTTACATGATAACAATGTGTTCCAGTCTGCCGGGAACAACAAATAAACAAAATTGATATTTAAAGAAGGCTACTAATCCATACACAAAGAATCAATTCAATCTATGCAAATTACAATTGCTCTTCATTTTCTGATGCCTAGTCTGAATCTTTAGATTTAAACATTTATTTAAAGATGTAAAAGAAGTAATAAGTCAGAAGAGCAACCATTTATCTTCATTTATAAATTAAATGCCAACAGAAAAACAAATGGTCATAGGAAGTACCTTTATGAGGCATCTACATGAATCCAGCATGTCTGTTCTTAAAGGATACTCTACTACCTAGAACACAAAATTTGGAAGTTTCGAAAGAAACTTGGGTGAAAAATATACACATAAAAATGAATTTAGCAGCGACGGGAAAAACACCAACTTACTATAAAGGTATCCTCTCCAACTACAGATGATTTTGAAACTTGATCCATCAAAACCCCATAATCCACTGCAGTATATGGAGGTGTCACGCTAATATAATCAAATGGCCCATCTTTTCCAACACAAAAACAATTCATAAGTTGCAACGTCTCTATAAGAATATAGACTTCAGTCTTCAGATCACGGAAAGACAAGAACAAATCAATAGAAAAATGGTGTACAGGGCTTGGTGTAAAGAAGCCATAATCACGAGTGATAAATGTCATGGTGGGTAAATTGTGATCATTATCTTTTGCCCTTTCGTCAAAGACAACACAATCATTCTTAATAAAAAAGGAAAATGAAAGAAAAACTATCAGAAGACAACCATCCATGGATCTCATATACAAACACACAAAACATGCATAAAAGAGCATACACAAAGACAAGCAAACACATGAGAATAAGAAATGATATACTAAAAACAAATTCAATCTATAATCTTGGCGGGCAATAGTACTTATATTGGTTATAGTAGATAAAAATATATTCCTCTCAATAGTCGAACATAGGAGTTAAGGTAATAATTGAACGACAACCTAGAATAAGATTTTTGGCACCTACACACCAATTAGAAATGATTGTTTGCAGATGGCCAGAAATCACATAGAGAGAGAGAGAGAGAGAGAGAGAGGAGAGAAGAAGAAATCACATACCTACAAACCGCTCAGCCTGTTCTAAAAACCTTTCGACCGTCAGATGTATGTATAACGAAACATCAAGAAAACTAGTCCATTCTAAATTTGGTCGAGAACATCCTAAACAACCCAAGGATCCATCTTGACAAAATGCACCTAACAAGATACACAAATTTTGTATTTCAGGTGCAAACCAATAAGAGAAACATGAAATCAAAACAAAGAAAAGAAACTAAAACCAAACAACTCATCAAAAATCTCATTGCCAAAACTCAAGTCAAACGCATCTTTTTAACTATATCATGAAGCTACTCCATCCTATATGAGTTCAACATTAATTTACCACCTAGCCAATCACCAAACATCGTTACCAACGCTATAAAATTATCTATTTTATTTATATAAATCATACACCTAAGTTGATGTGAAAGCTATCATGCTTTTTACTTTTCTAATAATGCCTTTCCAATCTTGTAACTGTCAACTCCTTCCTACCTAGTAATAGTAATTATCACATCCTAACTTTTAGAATGCTTTTTCTCCTTCATCAAACAGTCCAAAATTGTTAATTATTTTTCTCAAACATCAAACTATCCAAAAATTTAATTAAAAAATTACTGCTAGTTTACTAAATTAATCATAGTACCTCAGAACAGCCCCAGCTGAGAGCCTCAATACCAACAGATCATATGCTGCTTGTAGACACCCCATTTTTGACCGACCTTGAGACTTAGACGTCACCAATTGAGCGCTTGGTGATGTTGCATCTTTGTCTCGTTCAAGTCTCGAGTTGCGGAGGCGCCCGCCTCCGGACTTAGAACCCTCTTACAGGCCTTGTCTCGGTTTGCGAACGGACTTCGTTTTCTCTTTTTCTTTCGAGGGAAGGGAGGGTCCCGTAGACTATCTCTCGATGGCGTGGGCTACTTTTTCGTGGGTCAGAGCCATTTTTCCCATTCGAACCGGTTCGGTTTTGAGCCGTTAGGCCGTGTCTCGGCTCGACCGGACCCCAACCATCTCCGAAGTTCTCCGGTTTTGGCTTGCACCATTGTTTTATAGTTCCGAGGAACACTGGGGCCTCGATGCCCACCGTGGTCAGATGCCACTTTCGATTACTGTGGCGGGTTTGGGACCCGAATCACGCGGTTTGGGCCCCGAGCATTCATTTCGCATCCGTTTTCTCCGGTTTTTGGCAGAGACCTCTGTTTTGTCATTCCGAGGGACACTGGAGTTGCAGATATCCACTTCGCCAGATGCCACTTCCCAGCACCCATTTTGGGATCCCGAATTGCTGCTTTTGGCCCCGAACGTTCATTTCTCATTGGTTTTGTTCAAACTTGGCGGTACCTCTGTTTTAACACCGGGAAGATCACGGGGGTGGGAGGCCAGCAATTATCCCAGATAGCGGTTGCTCCTCCCGAGCCCGTTTTCACTTCCGCCAATGTTGAACACCTTGGGGTATTTTCTTCCAACCAAAGTTACATATCTGTGATCAGAGGACATGGGGGACACTTTGGTATGGTGGTCGGCCGAGATTATTGGTTTCATTTTGGGCCTCTCCTTCAAGCTCTATGTTGTGACTCGCCGGTGTTGCCAATTTCGACCTTGGAACCTTGTTGCACACATCTAGGAGGACACTTTGGTATGGTGGTCGGCCAATTATTGGTTTCATTTTGGGCCTCCTTCAAGCTCTATGTTGTGACTCATGGTTCAGTGTTGCCAAATTCCGACCCTAGGGCCTTATTCTACACACTTGGGAGTACACCTTGGCATGGTGGTCGGCCAGCAAATATTGACTTCATTTTTTGGGGGTGGCCGGCCGGCCATGGTAGGTGGGTGGCCGGCCACCTCCCAGAAAGTTACCTGGCCAGATTCCTCGCTTCACTGTTCCACTGTCCAAATTGCTTTTCAAACTGTCTCCCTCATCCGGTGGATATTTTGGGAGGGAAAGCTTGGGTGCTTTTCCCTCCCCTTTTACACCTCTTTCTTGTCTACTTAAAGGGCCCAACCCCTTCTTCTCTAGGGTTAGAAAAAATTATCTCAAGAACACCTCTCCAAAAGCCTCCATTTTCATAGCTTAAAACTCAAAAAACTTCCAAGCTCCCTAGGCCATTCCTTCACCAACACCTAGCCTCACCATTCCAACTTCAATTCCAGCAGCTAGGAAGTGAATTTCAGAGGTTGAGAAGTTGCAAATCAAAGCCAAGAAGCAAAGAAAGACAAGTCTTCAAGGGTAAGTATTCAAAACCAACTTTTAGGGCTTTTTCTTGATCTTTTTATATACTCTAATTGGTTGAGAATTAGGGGTCCGACCCATACTGCTTTTGTGCTCATATTGAGCCCCTCTACAACATTGTAGAAGGGCTCAACTTCATTTGGTATTTCTATATACTAGTTCCTTCAATATTCACCAAGTTTGTCACATTTTTGCATGCTAAAATTGACCTATTTGTGTTGGTTTTTAGGGGTCCGACCCCTACTTCTTTCTTGCTTATTTTGAGCCCCTCTACAACATTGTAGAGGAGCTCAACTTCATTTGGCCATTGTATCTACCACCTCCTTCAAATTTCATCAAGTGTGCCATATTTTGTATGCAATTTTTGACCTATTTGTGTTTGTTTTTGGGACTTCGACCCCTACTGGTTTTAGTCTTATCTTGACCCCCTTTACATGTTTCATGAAGAAGGTTTGGTCATTTGACGTATAGATTGCATGTCTTATGTTATACCCTTTTGTGGCTCCATTTTGCCTTCCATTTTTAGCATGTTTGTCTTATGATTTAGAGGCTTCCATAAACTGCATATATGCTTATTTTTGGGCCTTCTTTCATGTTTTAGAAGAAAGTTTGTCCATTTGGTGTTTGTATATACCACCTCCCATTGTAATGCTCTTTTGGCCATTAATCTTGTATGATTTTGTTGCCATATCTATGTCTCCTTTTTGGCCATGTTTGTTACTGAAAAATGCCATATTTGGGACTGCCTTGCTACTTTTATTGCTTCCATGATCATATTTTGCATGTATAGCATGGCTATAGGCCATTTCGGGGCTTAATTTCACATTTTCGGGATGATTGCATGCTTCGGTTGTCATTTCGTATCATTTCGGGGCTGTTTTACATCATTTGCGAGTGCTGAAATTCCATGTTGCATGTTTGCCTGTCATTTTGTGCCTTAACGCTTTGCCTCGGTTATGCGTGCTGGCACGCATTTCGAGGCACCTTCGCTTTATCCGACGGCCTCGCGGAGTGAGCCGAGGCTCTCCCATGTTGGTGTAAGCCCATCGCGACATTCCGTATGCCATTTCATTGCATTTCATCATCGCCTCGATTTGCGGCGCTACCAGGCACGCTGCTTTGAGACACTTCGATTTTATCCGATTTTCATTCTTTCATCATCGCCTCGATTTGCGCTACCAGGCACGCTGCTGAGGCACTTCTGCTTTTACCGATTTTCATTCTTTCATCATCGCCTCGATTTGCGGCGCTACCAGGACACGCTGCGTTTGAGGCACTTCGGTTTATCCGATTTTCATTCTTTATCATCGCTCGGTTTGCGTCTGTGCAGCACGATTTCGAGGCACTTCGATTTTCCCGATTTGCATTTCATATCATCGCCTCGATTTGCGTGCGCGTGTGCACGCTTTTGGCGCCTCATTTTCATCTCATTTTCATAGCATTGAGCATGCTAGGTTGTATATTAGTTGCATTTCATACATATCTTGCATTTTGCACGGAACGAGGCACGCTTTCATACTCCGAGTAACGAACGAGTCTCAATTCCCAAGTCACCCACATTCCGGATTACCCATGATGGAGTTAGGTTTTGTTGTAGCATTCATATGCATTCATCCCATATTGAGTTGTGCACCGATTCCTCGGCCATCATGCATCGATGTGCGTGATTGGTGGCACGAGGATCGAGGCATGCATATATTTGTAAAATACATTGCTATGCCCTTTTCCGCTCTCTGTTAAGCAAAATCAACAATCAACAACTTTTGGAGGTACGCATTTCGAGAAAATTGCAAACAGAGGCTAATCAGGCATCGATTGGATTTCGCGCCAAGCACCAAAGATATACCATTCATCGAGTAAGGCGGTCCCGGCTTGCATGCCGATTACTTTTCAGTAATTAATTTGTTAATTAATTAGAAATCAGATATTTATTGATTGTATATTCTTTTATTCGGACTGTATTATTATTTTATTCGGACCCTCTGCGCGAGGGCAAAATTGTAATAAGGGTGTGTGAGTGTGATGTATGTCTTCCAACCCCCATTTCTTCCTCCCTTTTATTTATCCGCTTTGGATGGTTAGATATAGGGCATATTTCAATTAGCATACAAGATGACAAAGATGTTTGCATCATTCATCTGCTTTTGCACGCTCGGCTCAAGATCATACAAACCTGATCTCAGATTTCAATTCCAAGTTGAGTACTTGATAGCTGTTGCATCTCATATGCCATATTTAGAATAGCCGAGCCTGCCATTAGTTGCATTTTTGCATGTGTTGCATTAGGCATTACAGTATACTTAGGATCATGCATGATTTCTAACGAGCTTCTGTTTTGGCTTGGAGTACTTGGTAAGTTGTTATGCTTTAGCATACTTGCATGCGTGTGAGTGTTGCCATGATAGCATACTTACCATGAGGCTATGTGCTTATGTGATATAACTGCCTTGGATGCCTGTGGGTGGAGGTTGAGTTATTTGGATTGGGACAATTCATCAAATGTTTGTTTTAAGCCCACTAGATAGTGGCAAAATCATGTTTTCTAAGCCCACCTGAGGGTGGCAAATCCGCATTTTAGCCTACCTGTGGGTAGCACCATCAAACCATTTTCAAACAAACAGACATGAAGTGTTTTGTTCCAATTCAAAGGGCCCAGTCTATACTTGTTTGCTGCGAGCATCACATAGTAATCTAGGCTAATAACCGGAATAAGAGCATACAAAGTTTTCAAAAACAGATATCATGGTTAGTAGAGGCCGGTCTTCGACCGGGCGAGAGGGGGTGCTCACGATGTGACCTTCCCTAATCGTACCCAAGTTCCCGAGCCAACTTTGGTGATGAAGGACACGTGGCCTTTCGGCACCGAGTCAGGGTTTCCTAAATTTCCCATTTAAAAATATTTAGGTGGCGACTCTGTTATCTGGCAAAGCAGTCCATGTTTGGCACTTCTTTCAAAAAAATATGTTTTCCTTCAAAACGATTTGCCGGATTCGGACTCTTTGGTTCGAGATTGAGAACCGCAACAAAATCGAGTCCGAACTGTAGCGAGGTCCCACCGCGGGCGTTGTTACACTGCTATACAAGTCTAACCAACGACCAGGCCTTAAAGATGCAGGACAACCACCGGCCGCCTTAATAAAACAACATTATAAGTATATCAAAACAGCATCTACATAAGGTTAATTGTAGACAAAGAAATTGAAGTATCATCTTGTTTCTAGCACTAGAGGACAACATTTGAAGAATAAGATATCTTTTACCTGCAAAATGTCAAAGGCTGTACCTTTTACAACTTCCATCATTGGGCGTACATCCATGCCCTTTGGTGAGAGCAATTTCTTCCTTTTAGCTGTTCCTCCAAGCACCTAAAATCACCAATAAGGTTGATATTACTTCTTTTATGACGATGCATAAATTGAACTATTCATATTAAGAAAAAACAATAGTGAAAAATTTATCACTATAGCGTATCCTTGAAAATGGCAAGCCTCAATTCTGTAAGTTAACCTTTGCATTCACATCTAAACAAACCAAGACAGACACTTAGATGGACATTGAACTACAGTTTTTCTAGTTAGATCACATTCTCTCTCTCTCTCTCTCTCTCTCTCTCTCAAGTAGTTTGATTACACTTTGTATCTGTTTGAGTTTGAGCACACTTGCGAGTGATTCAAATGCACTACTTGAATAGAAAATTGGTTTCCAATTGCGCATAATTTTCCAAAACCATTGAGAATAAGGGCAGTTAATATTCATTTAATCAACAAGCTACCAATTCCATCCATGAAAAGTTCCATATTAATTAATGAACCAAATTGTGGTGAAATAGTAAAATAATCCCAAAATTCTTATATCAAATTGGAACATCACAATGTATATGTATTTACCCAAACTCATTGAATACAAAGATAAATTCAAGCCATTCCACACCTGAAGCAATTTATGAGTCTCTTTTGGCGGCTTAGGTTCCTCCGGTGGGACCTGCTTTCCCCTTTCTGTCTTTCGCGATTCCTTTCTCCTTGTCTATACATTCAAAATCTAAACTTTATTTACATTATTATCATACATATTATATACGTATATATTGATATTATAGATAGATAGAGAGAGAGAGAGAGAGAGAGAGAGAGAGAGAGACCTTAGGAGAAGGTTTTGATAGGAAGTCGTCGGGATTAAGACCGTATCGTTCGAGAAACTCTCTCTTCTGATCACTCGAGAGTCCATTATTTGATTCTGAAATTGTCGCATTAAGAAAAAAAGAGTAAGTAAAAAAAGAATTGAAAGATTTGGGTTTGTAGAATGGAGACTTACTGGAAGAGTAGACGACAATCGATTGTGGTTGTTGTCGTAGATTGGTGGTTTTGGTTGGAACGTCAACAATAAAGGAAAGATTGGGGGAAGACAAACAACTTAGGTTGGCAGTGGTTATGTTGTTGAGGTGGAAAGAAGTGAGAAATGAAGGTTGAGGAGACAATGAAACCGCCATTGACAGAGCTCCAACTTTGCTCCCCAATCAGTGTGTGTGTGTGTGTACTCGATTAAACAAACACCTCGAATAATGTTAGAACCCATATTGTTACCCTTTCTTGCTTGTGATTTGTTTGGTATTAATTCAAACAAAAAAATAGTAGGAAAGAACAACTCAAACCTCCCTCATGGTTTTAGGTTCATCAAGGTGTCACCAAATGTCTTTCCCTCAATGGGGGGCATCGCTTCAGCTTGACCTGGTTGGTCAGAATGGGACAGCATCCTGACAAAGTCAAGGCAATAAAATCCTTATCATATAACTCTGAAACGAGTCCTAACCTAACTGTGACACGAGATTTATATCAACACAAGTTGTACTACATTTTCATGTTATCTCAGACCCTTTTCTAATAAAATGAGGGCTTCTCTCCCCGATTGGATCATCAATGCATCACATCACACATTGTGCCTACACTTCCATGCTCTCTGATCCATGCTTACCTTACTTTTCAGCCACAGTAATCTCTAACACTTTCAACTCTTTATTTGCAATATCCATCTCTCAAGTTCGATTTCTAACTCTCTACATACATGATATAATAAACAAACAATAATCTAAGAACATCTGCAAAATCCAAATACCCTATTCAAATAAGGATAGCCCTTGCTAAATGCAACTATGAAAAACTTGTTCTTCACTTTTTGAATTGAATCTTCTATATCAAACTTCTTTCATATGTTTTTTTTCTTGTTTTTGGTAGCTGATTTTATGCTTCCCAATCATACAAAATAAAAACATCAGATTACTAAATTATGGGATAGCCGAATTACTTTTCTTATTTCTTTCATTTTAATTATTTATTTATTATTTATAGGGGTTAGTTGTTTTCAATATGACAAGCAACTTACCATATAACAAAGCCCTAACCAAAGTACAAAATGCAACACCTTGATAGAATACCCTCCAATAATCAGTCCTCTCCAGTTTAGAAGGGACTTTCGCACTAAGCACCTAAAGACATTAAAATCAGATATTACTTATATAGAATAAAAAATGGAGTAATAAGATATTATAGTTTTGAATCATAGCAATGAGAGAAACGCACTTGATCTCTATACAAGATGAGTGACCAAAATAAATTACTGTGGGCTTCCGAGAGAGAGAGAGAGAGAGAGAGAGAGCATACGCATTGACTAAGCTCAGAGAAAGAGATCGTAACACGCCGTCACCGCACCACCGCTAGTCGTCGTCGCTCGTCGAGAGATATCGTCGGTGAACACTCGCCGTCGTCGCTGTGATCGTCGGTGAACTCGAACACCGCTAGCCGTCACCGTTGTTGCTCATCGAGAGACGGAGAGAGATCGTCGTCGAACTCGTCTCTGGGGATTTAGGGATTTTAGGGATTTAGGGATTTGGGGGGTTTTGAGGGAGAATGGTGTTAGGAATTTTGCGGGTTTTAGGGCATTTGATCGAGCGCCATTTTGGCTGAAGAAGGGAGATGAAATTTCAGACTATTTGCGACGGCATGGAAAAATCGTCACAAATGATCAAATCCATTTATAAAACGACACCATTTTATTAAGGGTTTTTTTTTCCAACAGAGCATTCCCGTCACGAATGTCCACTATTTGTGTCGGTAAATTTCACCCGTCTCAAAAAAATATTTTTTGCGACGGTACACAGTGCCGTCGCTAATACTTCTGTATTTAAGTAACTTTTTTGTTTTGTGCTTGTTAGCAACAGGGAAACTGCCGTCGCAGAAAACATTATTTGAGACGGCTTCATATGCCGTCGCAAAAGACCACCTTTTGCGATGGTATACACGCCGTCGCAAAAAGTTTCGTGTTATTTGCCCACTTTTCTTGTAGTGGGTGTTTTTTTTTTTTTACAAAATGTGTAAATTTTATTAAAGAAATTATTTCACAAAAGGCGTAACTTTCAAAAATAGTGTAAGTTTTTTTACAAAAGATGTAAGTGACTTCACAAAAGGTATAAGTTTCGTCTTCACAAAAAGTGTAAAATCCAAGAAAATGTGTAAATTTTATGGAAATAATTATTTCATAAAAGGAGTAATTTTTCACGAAAATGTGTAAGTATTTCACGAAAAGGTGTAAGTTTTCAGAAAATGTATAAGTTTTAACAAAATGTATAAATTTTATGAAAGAAAATTTTTCAGAAAATGTGTAACTTGTTTCACAAAAGATGTAAGTATTATGTATAAGTTGTCAAAAGCTACACCTTTGGTAAGTAATTTCACAAAAGGAGTAAGTGTTCACAAAAGGTGTAATTAATTTCACAAAAAGCGTAAGTTCTCAGAAAAGGTGTAAGTAATTTTACAAAAAAGTGTAAGTTCTCAGAAAATGTATAAGTAATTTCACAAAAAAATATAAGTTTTTAAAATAAGTGTAAGTTTTCACAAAAGGCGTAAGTTTTCGTAAAAAGCGTAAGTTTTTCCAAAGGGTGTAAGTTTTCAAAAATCACTTACGTTTTTTTCTGAAATTACTTACGCCTTTTGTGAAAATTTATGCTTTTTGTAAAAATTTACACCCTCTTGTGAAATTATTTACACATTTTTGTGATAATTTTCACCTTTAGTCATATAATATATTATTTTATTAATTTATTTGGAAAGTGACCTTCTAATCTAAGCAGGTTACCAATGTATAAATTTTTAAATATTTTAGCACAATCCAATATATAGGCCCTGTTTGGGAAGCCTCAAATGAGGCTATTGTAACCTATTTTTAGAAAATAGCCTAAAAGCACTACTGTTTGCAACTTTTTCAAAAAAAAAAAAAAATAGGCACTGCGCTGGACAGTGTAGGCGCCGGAAAAGTCAACAATGCCGGCAAAATTACGATTTTACCCCATCACATCATTTTAAAAAATTATAATTCAGGGACTAATTTGTCATTTTACATTCAAACATCATTTCAACATACTTTTCAATATAACAACTCAATTAAAAAATCATCTCATCCTCCTAAACACAAAAATAAAATAACCTACTAAAATAACCAAAAAATCAAATAACCTACAAAAATAACCACTTTCCCAACGAGGCCATAAAAGATATAAATGTAAAATAAAAAAGATATAAGTGCTTTACATTCGATATGCGAGGCACGCCTCAAAAAGGACCTAAATTTTATTATCTAACAATAAAAAAAACGATAATGTTACGTAGTTCAAGTTTTATGGCTCAAAAGTGGTTCAAATGGCTAAAACGACGTCGTTTGAGTACAGAACAACATGAAAATGACTAAAACGACGTCGTTTTGACCATTTAAACCACTTTTAAGTCACAAAATTTAAGTTATGAGACATTTTTCTAAAAAAAATATCTAGGGACAATATCCTCAAAAAGTACGGAAAAAAAGCTTGTTCAATCACAATGAAACAAGACACCAAGTGATAAGACCCAAAGCTATGTAATAATTACTCGTCTGCTTGGTTGTGTTTTTGAATAAAAAACAAAACAACGAAAAGTCGTAATAAAAAAAAATAATTTAATTTTTGTGAAAAAATGTATTATGAAAACTCAAAAATAACTTCTTTTTTTTTTGTTATTATTATTTCTCAAAAACTAGTTCGTTTTCAAAAATAATTTTCAGGAAGAGTTAGCCAACTAAACTTTTGTATTTTCTGAAAGTTAAACCAAAAACAAAAACATTAATGGAACCTTTTGTATTTTCTGAAAGTTAAACCAAAAACAAAAACATTAATGGAACCTTTTGAATGCATGCATGATACATCTCTCTCTTTGGTCTTTGCCACGCTATTTGGACGGGTATATTTTATGACCTAAGCAATATTGGAGGTGGCTTTTCACAAGAAAAATAATTGAGAGTTCTAAAAAATAGTTTTAGAAGAGTTCTAAATGAATGAGACTATATGTACTTATGTATTTGTTTGTTTGTTTATTTATTTTTTTTTAATTTTTTTTTGTCACATATACAAAGATCTTTTTAAAATTCAAATATTAAAATTCTCTATCATTATGGCTTTTTACAGTCCATTTTGAAAGTCTATACAGTGGCGCTATTTGGGAAGCCGAAAATGAGGTTATTATAATCTATTTTGAGAAAA
The DNA here is from genome assembly GCA_025200525.1 of Camellia lanceoleosa. NCBI lineage: Eukaryota > Viridiplantae > Streptophyta > Magnoliopsida > Ericales > Theaceae > Camellia > Camellia lanceoleosa. Next base: position 170,399,067 of record CM045769.1, read on the forward strand.
AAGTCCAAAAACAACACTGTTGGAAGCTTTTTCAAAAAAAAAAAAAAAGGTCAAGATAGCTAAGTAGCAAGCACACAATTTTGCTCACCATGTAACTTGTTCCATCAATAAATAAATTACGATTTTATCCCTTGATATCAATTTAAAAAAAACATATTTTTAGGGACAAATTTGTTATTTTAAATTTAAACATTATTTCAACACACTTTTCAATACAACAACTCAACTAAAAATTCGTCTCATCTTCTCAAACACAAAACTAAAATAAGCTACTAAAATAATTAAAAAATTAAATAACTTACTAAAATAAACACTTCCCAAACAAAGCCAGTATATTATAGCCTACAAAACAGAGTGATAAGAATGCGGTCAATTTACGTAGCAAAGACACAGGGTTGTTTTGGGAAGTTGGTAAAAAGCTGGCTTTTGGCTTTTTACCAAGTTTTTTGACTTTTTTGGAAGTGATTTGGGAAGTTGGTAAAAAGCTGGCTTTTTACTTTTTAGTTTAATATTTGTTTATGGTGTCAAATCAACTTAAAATGACCAAAATACCCTTACCCAACATAAAAGATTTATTTTTTTATTTTTTTTTCAAAGGCCCTAATTTGTAATTTTACACCTGCGTTTTTAGCACTTGCCAAATCAATTTTTTGGCGTTTTTGGTAGCCACGTTTTTAGACATTTTGTCTAAAAACGTGGCTTTTTACTATCTTCCCAAAATGGCACACAATATGGAAGGAAGAGTCCGAGTAGTCTCTCAATTGCCAACCCCAAAGACCCAAACATATATTCATGAGCTGTAATCCTCTAACTCATCAGACAACACGACCCCCCTCCCATATTGTACTCCAAAATTAGTTTTCATTTTTTTTTAAAAAAATATTTAAAATTAAAAATTTATTAATAAATATAAAAAATGTCATATTTGATGAGTTGCAAGAAGTGATAGCCCACTGGTGGCGATGGCCATCAGGAAAAAAAAATAAAAACATATTTTGAAAATAAGTAAAGATATATACATATATTTTTTATTTCAAAAATTTTGGAATCAATTGAAAATAAATACAATATACATATGTTTTTGATTTCCAAAAGAGGAATGTTATACATAATTTCATTTTTTATTTTATTTTCTCACTCTTAGACATAGTAATAGAGCTCACATTCATAAATACATATTAGACTCACTCACTTATGTATTGAAGTGAAAAAATGAAATAAAAAATATTATTATATATTAACTATTAGTTAGTATGTACACTTAGCATTGTTATCTTTTTTCTTTGCACATGGCACGACATATATAAGGCAATGGTAGTCTTGGACAAAAAGGACGTCTATAACGTTCTAAGATAAAATCGTCCCTCACAAAGCCAATTAACCAATAATTCTCATCGGAAAAAAAAAAAAAAAGTTTAATGCTGAGTTTGGTTGGGGATTGTAGGGAGGGATTTAGAAAGGAAAAGGAAAAAGGTGTGTGAAATTAGATGAAATGTAGGCATATTTTATTCACATTTCACCTAACTTTTTTCTTTCCAAATCCCTCCTCAAATTCTCCAACCAAACACAGCGTAAATATCCACACACACAAAAAAAAAAAAAGAAGGGCAAGAAATGAATTTTTGATTAATTTATCAATGCATAAAGAAAATGAGAGAGAGATCAATGATTTTTTTTTTTTTTTTTTTTTTTTTTTGGAGGGGGGGGGGAGGGGGGGGGGGGAGATAGCTTAAGTACCTCCATCCACACACACACACAAAAGGAATTTCCAATCTATTCATTTATCCATAAAGAAAATGGGAGGGAAAGCAATTAATGAGAGATGGAGGAAGAAATTCAAAAAATTCAACAATTTCTCTTACATTGTGTTTGGTTAGGTGATTTGAGAAATGATTTGGAAAGGAACAAGAAAAATATAAGTAAAATGTGAATAAAATATACTTATATTTTATATAATTTCATACACTTTTTCATTTTTCTTTCAAAATTCTCTAACAAAACACAGCTTTAGTCTTCTCCGTATGTAAGGTTCGGCCTCAGGTCGGACTGAAAGAATGGTGCCCAAGTCTGCCTGTGAGCTAAACTCGATGGACTATTTTCTGACTTGCTCGGTGGGATTGACGGATGGGTCTGCGAACCACCTCTTTGAGCCAACGAACTGGGCTACACTTCAATACCCAGCCCCAACCCACTCATTATTCAGGTTGGGCCAGTTTGGTGGAATACAGGCTTGGCCTAGGTAAAAACAAAACGGGCCTTGGCTGAGATGCAGGCCTAGCCTAATAATGACAATTACCCACAAGGCATATCTTTTAATTAGTGTTAGTGGTAGATTAATATTCTAAATTGCTGTTATTTCAAGAAATTGAGAAGAAAAACATATAGGCTGCTTAGATACTATTTCAACATGAGGATGAGATTCATTCAATTTTTACTGCTTATGAAAGCATCTCATAACTGAATTCCATGAATTTTCTTATTACCTATGCCAATGGAAAGAATTTTTGGTCAAGATTAGTTAAACTGTCACTCCCACCTCCCATGTAAGAAAGTCAAAAAAATTCAAATTTGCATGAGAACTGCCTTTGCCACCTATTAATACAAATATAGCCAACATGATATGAGAGAAAACTCCTTAGATTGCTCTACACATTGAATATAGTTATAAAAATGGATACAAACAATTATATGTCTGTAAAGTCCTATATGGACTTTATGTGTACATAGGTGCATGCGTCTGGTTCTATGATTTCTCAAACATGAACAAAGCTGTGGGCCAGTTTGGGCCTATGCATAGCCACAAGTTCTTTCAAAATGAGTTGGGAACCAGACCAAACCAAAGCGGGGCGAATGGACCCAAACGGGGCGGCTAGCAGCCATCTTCTCTCCAAAGTTTCGGAAACTTGTTTTATTATAATAATAATAGATAAAAATATTTTTGTAATTTTAGAGGTTCACCTCAGATTTTTTTATGAAAATATAATACAATATATTAATGATATTATAAGCCTCAGGGTACAATTTTTTAGTTACATGTACATTTGCAGCTAAGATAATGCATGCATGGACAGCCAACCACAATTCTATAAATAAAATAAAAAAAATTAAAAAACGGAAGTGCAATTTGGTGAGGGGAGTTGGTGGGGAATTGACTTGCCAGTTTTGTGGTGGACCCGTGTGATGTTTCGTTTTTGTACGTAATGATGTTTCTAGAAACTCACCTACTCACAACCCACTTTCCAAAACATGAATGATGGAAAGGATAATTATTTAATAATTTAATAATATAGATATGTGATATTTTATAATATTATAATTGATAAATAAGATAGATATATGAGATATTGGTTTATTTTGAAACAACAATGATTCATCCCCCCTTTTCCCATCACCCCCTTTGACCTCCTCTCTCTCTCATTGGTTGCTTTTTCTTTTTCTTTTTCTTTTTTTTTCTGCTCCTCCAATCACTCCCTGACACATGGCAAAGGGGGTGAGGGGGTGACCCCCAAAAGGGGGTCTCAAGTATTATTCATTTTGAAAAGTGTGTTAAAAGTCATGCAAAATGACTTGGACCCCCAGTGGGGGTCACTGGGGGTCTCTCCTGATTGGCAGAAAAATAATTTTTTTTTTTTTTTTTTTTTTGGGACCAGTGACCACATCCTTTGAGGTCTCAGAGCATCTCTCAAAAGTCATTTCTTAATTTTTAACTCACTTATTCTCTCACATAAAAAAGTCAAAAAGTTTAAAAAAAAAAAAAATCAAAAATCAACTTTTAACTATCTTTTCAAAATATTTCATTGTGTTGGGTGATTAAAAGATATAAAAAAATATAATAAATAATGATTAATTAGAGAATACAGACATGTGATATTCTGAAAATATTCTATAATTTTCCTGATGTGAAAGGGGGGGTTTTTTGCAAAGCTTTGCTGGTTTTGTTTTGTTTTTGTTTTGTTGTGACTAATTTTATTGTTTTTGCATGATGTGAAACTAAATTCCAGTCTTTCACTCTTATCTTCCTTCTAATATTCCTCTTGATCAATCACTGAGCACCACTCATATAGGCCAAGCCTAAGCAAGAGTTGGTTGATACTTATTTTCAGATAACGTCATTATTTCTTTTCTTAAAAAATGTGTTCACCATCATTTATTTAAGTTTTATTTAATAATAACTGAACATTCATAAATCCAATGTGGTAGGAAACAAAATCGGTTATGCACAAAAAAAAAAAAAAATTTGTTTTCTTTTGGAGATGATTATTACGGATGAATTAGAAATCTAGTTTACCAAGAAATGAGATTAATGACCTGTAAAAATAGTTTGAAATTTGACACTAGTGTGGTGTTGGCTTATTACTTTCACGGCACCCTTTTTTTTTTTTTTTGATAATTGTAATGGACGAATGAGAAATCTAGCATGGTAAGAAACAAGATTGACTTCCTATGAAAACTGTAAAATTTGATACTAGTATGTTCTCGGCTTGTTACAGTTAGGTTTTATTTTTTTTCATTTAAAATTGATGGTTATAACAAGATATAAATTTTTGGGGGTATAATTGTTACCGATGAATAACAAATGAGATTGATGACTTGTAAAAATAGTGAAACTTGACACCTGTTGTCGGTTGTTACAGGTGGGGGGGGTGAAATTTTGTTTTCAATATTGATGGGCCAGAACTAGAAAATGGGAGATTCTTCCATGATGTAAAACAGGCATGCTTGATTAAAATAACCCGTGGGTTGACTTCATTGTTAACGAAATGAAAGCGAGTTCTGTTCATGATTTGAAAATATAATTTTTTTGCTTTTATGTCACCTTTATTTCATGTGTATGCACAATAGCTCCAATGTTCCATAGAAGAACAGTTACTCTTTGTGTGAGTGATTTTTTGACCACACTGCTAACTCAGTATTCAGTTGAAGAAATCTTGTGAGAATAGATGACACTGGCGACCAAGAATGTAAAGAGAAGATTCTGACGGTGGTTCGTCCACTCGGGGGCACTCCGACGATCAAGTTAGTATATCTCTCAAGGACAATCAACTATTAAACTCACTGTTCTGAATGTAAATTGCGTACCTTAAACCCATCGGGGGTGCCTTTCTTTTATAGTTAACTCAATCCTTGTCCCAACAGAAGTCTGACTTCAATAGACTTTAGCTCAATACTTATCCACGACTCTTCAATAGATAGAGACAAACTCCCTAAGAGCTTTATCTTTATCCAGGCTGAGTCCCCTCATTATCTAGGACTCTTGTGCCTTGTCCGCTTATCTCGGATTTCGATATCTTCGGAGATAACCTCGGCCTTGCCAAGATCACCTCGGTGTCATGACCAAGATACGTGGCACCTCGGCTGACACGTCGGCGCCACCTTGGCCACGTGTTGATACACAGAAAATATATCCTCACAACTGCCCATAGGTTCTATTACCTCGGCATTCTGAGGTGATGGAACCTATATTGAAACTTCCTACCAATACATCGGTTTAAAGTCTTTCAGCCGAGATAATCATATAAGCCGGCATGTCTCTTTAAAGATTAAAAATCCCAAGATCTCCTTCACGTATATGAGCTGTCATGCAAAATAACACAACCGTTTCAGCCACGCATCTTCCCTTTACCGGATCGTACACTGTACGCGCTTGTAAGTTGTCTCGCGCCTATATGCGCTGTCTAACGTATTCGTTGTTCCAAGCGCATTAATTGCCCTTTTGCCGTCGTTTCAAGTTTTTGACAAAACTCGTTTCTTTCCCCCGTCTTTTCACTTTTCACTTTCGTGTCTGAAGCTCTTTTCTCTTTCTAACTTTTCCCTTCAAGATCCTCCATTGTTCAAGCTTCTAAAGCTCTACAACTTGTTCTGTCCATCTCCTCCGGCGAGGTTCTTGCTAATCCTTTCTGCAGCTGCCGTTCGTCTGACTTCGGCGAACTCAACACCGGCTTCTTTTCTTCGGTGAGTTACTGTTTTCTCCCGATTTAACATCTTGTTTCAGTTTTTGAAGATATCTTGAATTCTTGTCATCTTTGCGAACTTGCTTGTGACTTTGATTAGTTTAATCTGTTCATGTATCTGAGTATGATTGCCTCGTGATTCTGTTTTTGCCTAATCTCTTCTTGAGTATTCACAACCTGCACACACATTTGTCCACTTTTGCCATTATTCTTGGCTTTGTACCCTTTCACACACTCTGTCACAATGTTCTTGGTAGTTCATTCTTGTTCTTGATTCTGAAACACGTTCTTGTTTTCTGTTTTCTGTGTCTTTTTCAGATTCCTGCCTTTAATCTTTGTTCCCACGAAATTTTTAGGGAAAACTGAAACGAATTCCTTCTAGATCCGTATAAACCCTTACCATAGTACATTTTGAGGTTTTTAGTCGAGGTCCTTTAAACCCTTAAGAAATACTTCTTCCTGAAATCCGACACCTCCATTTAAGCCGTCGTTATGGGTATGTGGAAGCATAGGGTAGACACCCCGACAAAATTAGAATACTTTAGGCAAGAGTTTTCCATCCTTGCCGACGTCCATCTGAGGTTGGTGTAGACACCCCATTTTTTACCATCCTCAAGACTTGGACGTCACCGTTTGAACACTCGGTGATCATCCATGTTTGTGTTCGTCTTGAGTTCCCGGAGGTCTCGGCTATGCGCCTTGCCTCAAGATCTCTCGACTCGACTGTTTTGTGTCTGGTTTTGCACCAAACACTTGTGCTTTACCTTGGAGGGGCAGGGAATGGCTTGTGGGCCATCCCTACACTCCACCAGCCATGGTTTGAGGCCACCGGCTGTGTTTTGTTGCCACTAGCCAAATGTTTGGCCAGCCGCCACTATAGATGGCCGGCCGACTATCTTTTTTTGGTCAATTGCATTTTTGGCCGGCCGACTACTGTGCATCTGCTTTTGCAGATATTTTCATACAGCTGGCATGCACTTGGCTCCCCTCCATACACGTGTATGGAGGGATCTCCCCCTTAGCTAGCTTGTCTTGTAAGCTTACAAGATTGAGCTCTATAAGAGGAGGCTTCCTCTCCCTCTTTTAGGGTTACAAAAATTTCAGAGGAAAGCTTTGGTTTTTAGGGTTAGCATAGTTGTATCTATCCTATATCTATCTCTCTCTCTCTCTTTTTGCCCTTAAGGTGTTTTAGTCTTAGATTTGCACATAAACACTTAGACTTACACCTTCTCTTGGAGCTGAGGTCCTTGAGGCTTGTTTTTGGAGTTTTGGAGCTGGTTTGAGCCAAAGAACCAATTGGTCTTTCATTTTTGAAGAGGGTCTACAAGGGTAAGACTTTTGTCCCTTTTTACCCCATTTTTGCATTGTATTTTTTCCTACCTTACAACTATTTTTGAGCTTAACATATAATATAGAAAAGTTCTGTTTTTTAGTGCTCTAAATAGTTTGTTAAGGGTGTTTTAAGTTTTGGGGTTGTTTAACCCCTCTTAAACCTTGTTAGGCCCTTGTTTTGTGCCATTTTGGTTGAGCTCCGGGACCATTGTGTTTGGGCCTCCTCACCACTGAAATCTTGAGGGATTTCAGAGGTGAGGATGGTGCCTTGAGGTCCCAAGAAGGAGAGGGCCACCCTCTCTCCTTATTGTCCTTGAAAAAGGCCATTTTTGCCTCTTGAGGGAGCACCATGTTTAAGTGTATGTTGACCATGCCTTAGCTATTTTTTGTGCTTATTATGTCATGACTTAGCACTATTTTGAGTTGGTTTTGGTACACCATGCTTGCTTAGCATACATGCCTTGTAATGCCATGATTTGCCTTAATACATGCATAGCATTTAGACTACCATGCTCATGTATTTTGGCCAAGCTTTGTGAAGCTTATATGCATGTTTTGATGTGTTTGAGGTCTATTTTTGATCATTCGGGTCATTCATGTTTTGCTTTGCATAGCTACCATGTAATTCCCCTTTGTATGCCTTGATGCATTGACCATGAGCATGCCATCCTTGCATCTTTCTAATGGTTTAGAACCATTTTTCATGACATTTCAGTCCATGTTTCATGTTCACATGCTTGCATTTTATCACTCCTTTGATACTTTAAGAGGTTGTGTTGTATGCTCCATGTTTAAGTATTTGTGCATGCCTCCATGTGTAGATCATTTAGATGCCATCTAAGTGGTTTTTGGGGCCTGCCTTAACATGATTTAGGATTGTTTTGATCCATTTTGGTCATTTGCTTCATGTGCCATATGATCATGCTCTAGGTCCTTGGGCTTGGTTGCATGCTTGCATTAGTAAGCTGATTTGGCATCATTTCCTACATGTTTTTTAGAGCTTACATTGGACGCTAATTGTCCATGTTTGGCCTCCTTTTAAGTGTGCTTAGAAGTTGTTCGTTTATGCTTAAGTGTTGGCCCATCAACATGTACACGTGTGTGTGTGTGTGTGTGTGTTAGCCCTCATTTCCATATCATTGGCCACTATTTTGGGCTTAGTATAGAGCTGTCCAATTAGTGTAAGTCCCTCCTTTGCATATTGTTGCATGCTCTCCTTGTATGTTGTTACATATTTGTGTGTTGTTGCATGATTGAAGTTGCATGATTGAATGAAGTCACATGCTCGCTTGCATGTTTGAACACCCACATTGTGTCTTGCATACTTGTAGGTTACATTGCCTCATGCCTTACATGCTTCTTTACCTAGGTTATGTGCCTAACATGCATTGCTTGCTTGCATTGTCCATGTTGCATACTAGTCAACATGTTTAGGATTGCATTGCATTAGCATGCATGCTTTGCCTCTTGAATTGCTTGTGATAGAGGTTGAGCTCCTTTGTTTGATTATGTGCACCGCATTCCAATATCAAAATGCACACTTGATTCTTTGGGTCATCATGCATGGAAATGCGCGATTGGTGGTCTGAGAATCGAGGCCCATACTCCTTTGAGTCATGAACATGATAAGGAGTGTAGTGGTGCTCACATTTGCTTAAAATGCATTGCCATGCCAAGTCTTGCCCTCTATTGCTGTCAAACCAGTTTCTGCAGGAAGATTTGGCTGGCCGGCCATCTACAGTGCCGACCGGCCATCTATTGTTGGCCGATGGATCAATTTGTAGCCGGTGATCATTTTTTCCAGCCGGTGGTGTTTCCCCTCAGCCGGTGGTGTCCCACAGAACTCAAAAAAGCAACCCTGAGACTTTGGCAGTCTTCAGAGGAGCAGAGCAGGGAAAACAGAGGCAGCTTGCGCATGATAGTGGGCTTCCGAGCGAAACCGACGCGTGTGCATTGGACCCTCTTCCGAGGCCTTTTACTGCTTTCTTAGCTTAATTAATTTTGCTTAACTAGTTAAGTGGTCTATAATATTTAATTAGCTTGTAGGTTAATTGATTTGTATTATTCTTTCGGTCCCTCCGAGTGAGGGTAAATTTGTAATAAGTGTGGGTGCGTGTGTGCATGTCTTCCAACCCCCACTTCTTTCTCCCTTTTACTTACCTGTTTTTGATGGTTAGTATTAGGACATGTTTAATTTAGCATATCTTATGCTATGCATGCGTGCATCCATACATTTGTCTTGCATGCACCGGGCTCGGCGCATCATGCTAACTGCATAAGTATTTCAAGTCTAACTTGATTACATGCTATCTGTGTACTTCACATGCCATCTTTAGGATAGCCGAGCCTATTCTAGGGACATTCTGCATGCATTGCATTAGCCATCTTAATATGGACTTGGATCATGCATGATTACTAACATGTTCTTTGTTTTGACTCAGAGTACATTGTAAGTATTTTATGCTTTAGCATCTCACACGAGTGTGAATGTTAACATGACAGCATGCTTACCATGTGACTAGATGCTTATGTGATATAAACTGCCTGAATGCCTATGGGTGAAGGTTGGATTGTTTGAGTTGGGACAACTTATTGAAATCTGTGTTTTAGCCTACTTGCGAGTAGCGAATTCCAAAGCGTTTTTCAAACAAACGGATATGCAATGTTTTGTTCCAAGTTAGGCGATCTAGTCTATACTTTTATGTTGTGCGCATCACATAGTAATTCTACGCTAATAACCGGAATAAGAATGCATAACGTTTTTAAAAGAGGATATCATGGTTAGTAGAGGCCGATCTTCGGATCGGGTGAGAGGGGGTGCTCATAGCTGACCTTCCCCAATCGTACCCAAGTTCCCGAGCCGAGGCAACTTTGGTGATGACGGACACGTGGCCTTTGGCACCGAGTCAGGGTTTCCTAAATTCCCCCATAAAAAAATATTTAGGTGGCGACTCTGTATCCAGCAAAATAGTCCATATTTGACACTTCTTTTCTAAAAATCTGTTTTTCAAAACGATTTGTCGGATTTGAACTCTTTGGTTCAGATTAAAAACCGTGACATTCGAGTCCGAACTGTAGCACGGAGGCCCTTACGCGGGGCGCGTCTACAGTTGGATGGGAAGGATGACTTCATCATGCCTACAACTGATTCTATGTCATTCCTTGTGGTAGCCTTCATTGAGTGCGGACTTCGGCTCCCACTCAACATCCTTTTTCGTGAAATACTTCACTATTATAAGTTGAACCCGATGCAACTTGCCATCAACTCCTACCGAGTCATTAATGGCATCATAGCCTTAGCCAAATAAGAAAACGTTAGGGTTACTTTAGCCAATATCCAGTATTGTTATACCATGTGTGGCCTCAAAAAAGACACAGGCTATGTTTACTACCTTAAGCCGAGGTTCACAAAGTATAAAATCGTAGCCGACCTCCCAGACTCCAACAAGGGAGCTGGAGACGATTACTTTATTGCCTCGGGAAACTAGAAGTTTGCTCTAGACGAGGACCTCCATCTTTACCCTCTTCCTCGTTCAGTTTTTGTAGAGGGCAATGGTAAAAGCCCTGTGTTCATACTAACTTGTTTTTAAAGTCTTCAATACTTTGTTCGTTTCTAATGTCTTTTTTTTCTTGCAGCTCTTCCTCAGCCACCAAAGGGCTTCCGTCAGTCTTTCTTTCCCAGCAAAGACTTGAGGAAACTCTTGGATCTACCAGTCCACAAACTGAAGGCCCATCTTCTACTTAATTTCATTCCTACGTACAAGTCAGCTCTTCCCAACGTCCCCAAGAAAAAGAAGAAGAAGAGTCTGTCTCCTCCTTCCGCCACAACTCCTCAGGCTGCCTCCACATCTCGGCAAGATCAAGGATCAACTTCTGATCCAGCTGAGTAGCCGTCAACCTTGGCTCCTTATCTGATCTCAATATCCCAGCACCAACGCCGGCGACGAACTATTTTTTCTGCCGAGATGGGTCACTAGAAAGCAGTTACCAAAGATCTCTTGGCCAGCATCACATCCTCTGTTGAGGCTCAACCAGCACAATCACATCCCCCTTCGAAACCGAAAAGAATAAAGAAGGCTCAGCCAAAGGCAAAGATGACTCAAGTTGACACTGAGGATACTTTGCCAATTTCGAAATTGGCTTCAAGTGAGAAAACAACCTCCATCCCCGAGAAGAGATCTGCTGAAACACAACCATCCGAATCCTACAGATCAAAAAGGCCGAGGTCATCCTCTGCAACCACCTCGGGGTCCCAAAAACACGATGCCTCATGGGCCCTCAAAATCACTCTGGAAGATAAGCCAGTTATGGCCAACGATAGCACCAATGACATTAATGTCGGCGTTGCCCTTAGTACCGCTCTGCTTCTTCCTGGTGATCTCGATCGAAACGCCGAGTTGAGTGAATATGAGAACTATGCTCTGATGCTTCAGCGCTCTGTTCAAGTAAGTGTCTTTATTTGGTTGTCATTCTTTCTTTCTTTCTTTCTTTCTATACTTTAGAAGGTTTTGTAATAATTTCTGCTCTGTTTTATTTTTTCTCAGGCCATTCAGCATGCCCATTCCTTCTCAATACAATCTTTCGAGAACCGGGAGAAGCTGGCCGAGAAGAAGAGGGAGGTCTCCAATCTTCAATAAAACTAATAAAAATTTGCAATCAAAGATGAAGAATTTAGAGGATCAAGCCGAGGATGCTATCAAGGCTCAACATGACGCCGAAGAAAAAGTAGGTGCTGCTGAGGCCATTAACAAAATTCTTGAGGCCTAGAGGAAAGAGTCTGAGGAAAAGATGGCCCAAGCCCAAAAAGAACTCTAGGATGCCTTGGCCACCAAAGATGCTGAACTGAAGGAGGCTGACTAGAAAGGATACAACAAGGGGGTCGCCGATGTCACGGCAGACTATGAAAAGCAAGTGAAGCAGGCATGCAACAAGGGTTTCACCCTTGGTTGGATGTCTCTTCTAAAAAAGCTTGATGTCCCTGAGGACTCGCCCCTAAGGAACGCCGACATCATTCCTCTTCCATTCCCTCCAACTCCAAGTCAATCCAACGACGAATCTGAGTTTGAGGAGGAGACCTTGGTGAGGAAACAAAAAGATGCTGCTGGGGCCAAGTCCCCTCCTCAAACTGAACAAGTCCTGGACTTGACTCAAGATGAGGAGGGTGATGAGGTCCCTAAGGATGACACTTCTGAGAAGCCGTCATCGGACGTGCCTCTTGTCGATAAGAGCCTCGAAGTAACCATTTAAGAAATCGACGTTGAACTTGCAGCCGAGAAGGCTACCGAGATATCTTCCCAGCAGTCGTCTGAACTTCACACCCAACCATCTGCTGTTGCTGAGGAGTCTTGAATTTTGTGTTTCTCCTTTTTTCTTCGTTTTGTGCCTTGCATTGTGTTTTTTTCTTTCTTTTTTTTGAAACAGTGTAAGTTTTGGCCAACGTCCCTTCTTTTGAATGTTAATACAACTTTCCTTCTCTGAATGCTTGTATCTTTGTCTTCTCTTTACTGCTTTTGCATGATTCTATACTTAGAATATTTTGCATATCTTTAATATACACTTCAATCCTTGTGTAACCTTCTCGGGGTGACACACCTCGGTTATACAAACTGATGATTTACATCGGCAAGTACAGAAGTACCTTTCTTGGCATAACCTTGGTTTTTCCTTGTAAATTTTTTCATAAAATTTTCAACTAGTGTTTAACCTTAGTCTTTAACTTGTAAAGTTTTCTCAAGTTTCAACAAGTGTTTAAACATGATCTCGGTTTAACTTCAACTTGTAAACTTTTCTCAAGTTTCAACAAGCATTAAACATCATCTCGGTTTAACTTCAACTGGTAAACTTTTCTCAAGTTTCAACAAGTGTTAAAACATCATCTCGGTTTAACTTCAACTTGTAAACTTTTCTCAAGTTTCAACAAGCGTTAAACATCATCTCGGTTTAACTTCAACTTATAAACTTTTCTCAAGTTTCAACAAGCGTTAAACATCATCTCGGTTTAACTTTAACTTTAACTTGTAAACTTTTCTCAATTTTCAACAAGCATTAAACATCATCTCGGTTTTACTTCAACTTGTAAACTTTTCTCAAGTTTCAACAAGCGTTAAACATCATCTCGGTTTAACTTTAACTTGTAAACTTTTCTCAAGTTTCAACAAGTGTTAAACCCATTTTTCTTCTCTCTACCCCCTGATGTGAACCTAAGTTCCATTTGGGTTCTCATTAGACCTGTATTCCAAAAACAATGTTATGTATCTTTATCAGTCACAAGTGTATAAACATATAAACAAGCAAAAACTTTATTTATGTACTTTGGCAAATGACAAAAGAACAAAAAATTCTAATGATAGAAAAATTTCAAATTGTAAGTGTTCCAAGGCCTTGGTAGCTCTTTGCCCTCATCTTCAGTTAAGCCCGAGCCGAGAAGAAAGAAGCATTCTTCATCCCCCTCTTGGACGGGGATTTTTTTCAGTACTTCTTCGCTCTTCTCAACTGGTTCCTTGTCGACGTCTTCTAGGACTTTCACGTTCTCATTTTTCGATCTCTGCCTTTTCTGGTTCTCGTATGCTGCAGGTGGATTTCATTGCTGACATAGAGCAATTCTTTGTCTGTAGCTGATCTCCTCTGACCTCCTCTATTCTATGTTCTGTTGGGAACTGCAATAGTTGATGTAGTGTTGAGGGAACAGCCCCTATTGCATTCAACCATGGCCTTCCCAAGATGATGTTGTAAGGGGAGGGTGTGTCGATTACAATGAACTCTGTTGTTATCTTCTTCGTGCCAACCTGCACATCTATGCTTACTGCGCCCAGTGGCCATGTCGGCGTTCCATTGAACCCGACCATTGGGCCGTTAGATTATTCCATATTGTTTGGGTGAAGGCCCAGCTCCTTGTAACATCTGACATACATGATGTCACAAGAGCTGCCTTGGTCAATCAAGATGTGCTTCACTTGGCATTCCCCAACCTGGAGGGATACTATCAAGGCATCGTTATGTGGATGCTGCACCATCTCAAGGTCGGCTTCTGTAAAGGACACTATTGGTCCTTGGCACTCCTCTGCCCGATGTCTCTTCTCCTCGACTTGGTAGACATGCTGCAGGTGCTTTACCCTCTGAGTCTCTCCCCTTATTTCGTTCTCTTTGACCTTCGAGTAAATTACATTAATTACCCGAGGTTCTCCTGCTTAAGGTTGCTGTGCTGGGGGAGGCGGAGCCACTGGTGCCTAAGGCAATCTTGCCTGCTCTTCTCTTGTTCTGGCTTTATCGACAAGGTCTCTCAGATGGCCTTGCCTCACCAGGTCTTCTAAGTGTGCTTTCAGGGCTCTGAAGCCCTGAGTCATATGCATATCTTCATTGTGGTAGGCACAATGCCTACCAAGGTTTCTGCCCATAAATTCTCCTGGTGCCCTCGCTGGTGTTCTGAAATAGGGTTGATTCCGAATTTGATCCAGGACTTTGTGAATTGGGATTCGGAACACAGTTGTCACTGCCTGTATAGCCCTCAGTTCTGTCTTTTGCTTGCTCGATCCATTGTTACCTCAGCCTCGCTTCGGTAAGCTGTTTCCTTTCTCTTGTTTTGTCTCCTTAGTCCCCAACGTGTCTTCCTCGACTTTGGCATACTTCTTGATTCTCGCCATGAGCTCTTCCATGCTTTTTGGCAATGTCTTTGCCAAAGACTTTCATAGTGGACAGTTGTCTTTTAGGTCGTTTTTGAAAGATACGACTGCCACCTCTTGATTACACTCTGGTATTCGGTTGAACACCTCATAGTATCTTTTTGCGTAGGCCTTAAGGCCTTTATCCTTACTGATCTTCAGAGCCATCAGTGCGTCCACCCTCAATGGCTGCAGCTTGTTTGTCACAAATCTGGCCACAAACATCTCAGCCAAGCCTTTCCAAGTCTTCACGCTTCCCTTTGGTAGTTTGTGGAACCAATCTAATGCAATCTCCCCGAAGGATGAGAGGAACACTTTGCAGAGCAACGACTCGTTCCCAGTGTACAACGCTATCGCGTTCAGGTATAATTTGACGTGAAAGTTGGGGTCCGATTTCCCATCGTATATCTGGAACCTCGGCATACTGAATCTCTTCGGGACCTCAACCTTGTCTAGCTCTACCGAGAATGGTGTTCTCGGTTTAATAATTGAGGTCACATCGGCGTGATCTTGCTTCCTCTTGAGGTAATCTCTTAAGTCCTCTTTGGTCCCCCTAAGAGCTCGGCTATCTCCCGATTTCAATCTCTTAGGTGCACTGCTTTCAGTTTCGTTGTGAGCCCTTTTTGATTTTTCTCCGTTGGTCGCGTCGAAGCACAACTCCTGCCTCTGAACATGCCGATGTTCTCTGGGGTCTGCCTTCTTGGTGCGATGTGTCCTTTGGGACTCTTCCCTTCCTGGTTCTCCACGCCCAACCTCCCTTGAAGGTCAGTGAGAATGTCTTTCATTTCTGGGGTGCTGGAAGGGCTATTGGGATAGTTTTCTGTCCTCCCTTCTGGGCATTGGCCGCTGGAATCGACGTGTCATGCAACGGAAATGGTAGCTGCATGACATTGTTTTGCATCATGAAGTTGACGACCGATTGTAGGTCCGCCAACTTGTTTGCCATCTCTTTAACCTCTTTGTCCCTCCGCAGGCATCTATCCTTCTATACCTGGATGTCATCCTCTTTGTAGTACCCACTTCGATCTGGCTTCTTTGGTGCGTCGTCATCCTGGCCGACGTCTTTGTTGCTGTGATTTTGGTCAGGAGTTTCTGTATTGCGGTTGTTTCCTTCGACGTCAAGGTTGATAGGTCTGCCACTCCCAACATGAGTGTCGTTCCCAATCTTTTCCTTCTGTCTGTTGCTGGCCATCTATTTTTCTTTTTTTTCCACAGACGGCGCCAAATTGTGTGAGTAATTTTCCGACCACACTGCCAACTCAGTATTCAGTTGGAGAGTACTGGCAGAATAGATGACACCTGGCTGACCTGCAACAGAAAGTGAAGATTCTAGCAGTGGTTCGTCCACCTGGGGGCACTCCGACGATCAAGTCAGTATATCTCTCAAGGATAATCAACTATTAAACTCACTGTTCTGAATGTAAATTGCGTAACTTAGACCCATCGATGGTGCCTTTCTTTTATAGTTAACTCAATTCTTGTCCCAATAGAAGCCTAGTTTCAATAGACTTCAGCTCAATACTTATCCAGGACTCTTCAATAGATAGAGACAAAACTCCCTAAGAACTTTATCTTTATCCAGGCTGAGTTCTCTCATTATCTAAGACTCTTGTGCCTTATCCGCTTATCTCGGATTCTGATATCTTCAGAGATAACCTCGGCCTTACCAAGATCACCTCGGCGTCATGACCAAGACACGTGGCACCTCGTTTGACACGTCGGCGCCACCTTGGCCATGTGTTGGTACACAAAAAATATATTCCCACACTTTTATTTGTTTGTTTTTTTAATTTTTTTAAAAAATATTTTTTAGAGGGGATCTACAATTTAAATCCGTGGGAGGTAGATAAATAATTACAAAACAGTGAAAATCTTTGTGGGTTGTAATTTTTTCTATATTTTTTTACGTAAGAAACATTGACACCCATGTATTTATAATTACTTTTAATCAAATACCCTTATCTATAGTTGCCTTTTTTTTTTTTTTCTTTCTTTCTTTCTTTCTTTCTTTCTTTGGGCTGCAAATTTTGACTCCTTACACTTTCATGAACTTCTAAATGCTTACTCAAGTTAATTAGAACTTGACATTTAGGCATTTGATTCAAGTATATTTAGTAATTAGACAAAAATATTCAAAAGTTGAAATATCAAATTTATTTTGGATGTGACTAGCACCCTAACAAATTCATACTATAAATTAAAAATTGAATGTTTTTTAAAAAATATTCTTTCCAATACATAACATTTTTGCAGATGATTATATTTGGATTACCTAATATTCGGGTGTAAAAAAAAAAAAAAAAAAAACCCATGAAATTTGACCATTTAGAAAAGTGAAGTACTACACAATGTACAACGCAATGTAAATAGGTAGTACAACAAACCCAATTCTCCATTCAAAACAGACTTTTATTCAAACCATTGTCAAAGATGGCATAGGGTTGGTGTGGTTTTAAGAGTTTAGCTTATGGGAGAAGTTATTTGCTTTCATTGGAAAAGATTTGATTATTATATTCAACTAAGAAATCTCATCAGAGAACAATAGGGTATTTCCCTAAATAAGTCAAAATATTAAATCAATTTTCAAACTAAGCCTAGTTTTGAAAGAATTTTCAAAATAGGCTAAATCGCGGTTGTGAACCACGATTTCAACACTTTTGCGCCTGTCTCGCGTGAGTTGGGTAATCTTAAAATCGTTGTTACAAAACGCGAATTTAATTAAAAAATCGCGGTTACAAAACGCGAATTTAGTTTTTTTTTTTTCTTCTGAACTCGCTATTTTGAACCACGATTTAAAAAAAAAAAAAAAATTCTTTTGAACTCGTGGTTTTGAACCATGAGTTTAACATGACACACAGCGACACCAAAGTGAGAATTCACATTCATTACATACACTATCTCTCTCTCTCTCTCTCACATCACTTACACACATCACTCACACCCAACACATCACTCACACTCAATAATATACACACACACATATATATATATATATATTTTTTTAATATATATTTATAATTTAATATATATATAAATTTTATTTCATAAAATTGAAATCAATATTAAATATGCATAATAATAATTTACAATAGCAAATAATAATTAACTATATAAAATAATTATTTTTTTATTTTAATTCTTAATTTTTTTTGTTTTACTGTTTAGAGATAAAATTTATTTTTATTTTATTTTAAGATTTAGGATTTAATTCTTAAAATTTATTTATTTTTATTTTAGGATTTAGGATTTATAAAAAAATAAATTTTAAGAATTAAATTATAAATTCTAAACCCTAAATTCTAAACTCTAAAATAAAAATAAATAAATTTTAAGAATTAAACCCTAAATCCTAAAATAAAAAAATAAATAAATTTTATCCCTAAACACTAAGGTAGCGTTTGGTAACATTTACGTTTTTGGTTTATGTTTACAAAAATTTTATAAACTGGTTTCTGTTTATTTTTAGAAAAACATAAATTATAAACGTGTTTGGTTTAAACAAAATATTTTAAAAAAATTTAAAACATAAATTTAAAATTAAAAAAAAAAACATAAATTACAAACGTGTTTTTTTTTTCATTTTAAAACGTAAACTAAAAAATTTAAAACGTAAACTAAAAAATATGTTTGATCAAGCCTAAAATATTTATATTTATATTTATATTTATTATTTATGACAATGGGATCACACATATTATAATTGAAAAAAAATTAATTAAAAAAATAATTGAAAAAAAATTAATTGGAAAAAACGTGATTTGTAAAAATTTTTGAGAAAAAATTAATTGGAAAAAATTTAATAGAAAATATTATTTGAAAAAAAAACATTTGAAAAAAAAATGAAAAAAAAACACGTTTGTAATTTATGTTTTTTTTTTAATTTTAAATTTATGTTTTAAATTTTTTTAAAACATTTTGTTCAAACCAAACACGTTTGTAATTTATGTTTTTCTCTAAAAATAAACAGAAACCAGTTTATAAAATTTTTGTAAACATAAACCAAAAACGTAAATGTTACCAAACGCTACCTTAGTGTTTAGGGATAAAATTTATTTATTTTTTTATTTTAGGATTTAGGGTTTAATTCTTAAAATTTATTTATTTTTATTTTAGAGTTTAGAATTTAGGGTTTAGAATTTATAATTTAATTCTTAAAATTTATTTTTTTATAAATCCTAAATCCTAAAATAAAAATAAATAAATTTTAAGAATTAAATCCTAAATCCTAAAATAAAATAAAAATAAATTTTATCTCTAAACAGTAAAATAAAAAAAATTAAGAATTAAAATAAAAAAATAATTATTTTATATAGTTAATTATTATTTGCTATTGTAAATTATTATTATGCATATTTAATATTGATTTCAATTTTATGAAATAAAATTTATATATATATTAAATTATAAATATATATTATATATATATATATATATGTGTGTGTATATTATTGAGTGTGAGTGATGTGTTGAATGTGAGTGATGTGTGTAAGTGATGTGAGAGAGAGAGAGAGAGAGAGAGAGAGATAGTGTATGTAATGAATGTGAATTCTCACTTTGGTGTCGCTGTGTGTCATGTTAAACTCGTGGTTCAAAACCACGAGTTCAAAAAAAATTTTTTTTTTTTTTTAAATCGTGGTTTAAAATAGCGAGTTCAGAAGAAAAAAAAATTAACTAAATTCGCGTTTTGTAATCGCGATTTCTTAATTAAATTCGCGTTTTGTAACCACGATTTTAAGATTACCCAACTCACGCGAGACAGGCGCAAAAGTGTTGAAATCGTGGTTCACAACCGCGATTTAGCCTATTTTAAAAATTCTTTCAAAACTAGGTTTAATTTGGGAATTGATTTAGTATTTTGGCTTATTTAGGGAAATGCCCCAACAATATCTCATCTAACAGTTTGGAAAATGATCAAATCCATGCCCTTTGTCTTTTCTTGCTTTGAAAATTTTTTAACTACTATTTGTTTCATTCAGCTATATGTGCATGTATTTTTCTTCTCTCACTGATATATGTGTTGTTACAACAATCCAATCCTAATTTAATAGTGATAGTTAGTACTAGTAAGTAGTAAATAATAATAATAATTATTAAGTGAAAGAGAAAAAGATAGCTGTCTGTCAGCTATATGTGCATGTATTTCCATTCTCTCGCAATTGACATATGTGTTACACACACAATCCTAATTTAATAGTGATAGTTAGTACTTCAAGTAGTAGTAGTAATAATAATAATAATATTATGAAAGAGAAACTATAGGCTGTCCTTCAATTCTTAGGGCCGTTTTAAAATTGTTTATTTTAGTTAATTTTTTAATTTTGGATTGTTTTGAAAAGTTAGTTAAAAATTAATTTTTTGATTTTTTGAAAAAATATGTAAAAAAATAGAGAAGTAATATAATTCAAAATAAATTAAAAGTCAAAAAATATCTTTTTATCCACTTATCAAAATAAGTATTAAAAAAAAAAAAAAAAAAATCATGACAATTTATAATAATTTTTTAATAACAAATTCAAGTCTCCAAACGGAGCCTCGATAACGAATAATTCAATAACCAGATCATGAAGTTAGCAATTTGAGTGAAAGCTTTATTAGCGGTGGAGCAAATGTCAAAAAAGTCATATATCTGCACAATCATCATATTTATTCAAGTCAAGGTTCTTTTCAGTCTGGTATCGGATTGGAGCATATTGTTAGAACATTAGAGTTGATTATGAGTTCTATTTTGATAATTTAAACTATTTAATTTGTAAAAAAAAATTATCTTGTAAAAAATCACGTTAATTGGATATCGATAGTCACTTGATCAAATCATATTTCTGTCAATGGTAAATATGATTTTCAAAATAAAATATTGACAAAAATTTGATCCGATCAAGTAGTTATCGATATCCGCTTAACGTGATGTTTTGTAGGTATAAAATACTTGACGAATTCTACATATTAAACGATTTAAATTATCAAAATAAAACTTGTGATGAGTCCCTAATTCAAATAACACGATCCAATCCACTATACGAACCGACCCCTATTTATAAAGCATATTTATTGAGGATGAACCACGAAAAAAGCAACTCAAACAAGACAATTTTTGTTGCCTGCTCAACGAGAGAGCACATAGTTTTCAAGTCACCTTAAAAAAAAAACATATTTTTTATTTTTATTTTCTAGAGCTACCTACCGACCTTATTAATATCTTTCCTAATGAGTGTAAAGAAGAAAAATGATAAACATGAAAATTATTTTTAAAAAAATAAATTAATATAGAATAATACAACAATAACTATAACAATTTTGTAATTTTAAGTCAAAATGATATAGATTTTTAATTTTCAACTCATGAATCTGAATGATTTCCATTATTCCTTATGAGGATGATAACTTTGTCAGTGTTGTTTCAACACTAATACTGTATCTGATTGGGGAATTTTAGAAGAGATTTGGAAAAAAAAATAAAAAAGGTAGGTGAAATATGAATAAAATATACTTATATTTCACCTAATTTCACACACTATTTCCTTCTCTTTTTTTTTTATTTTTTTTTTATTTTTAAATCCCTCTCCAAATCTTCCAACCAAACACAACATAAAGGTTGTGTGTTTAGTAGCTAGTTGATAAGCATGTAAAAATCTTTGTAGAATTTCTTATGAACATAAATTCTAATTAAAAATTAACTAATTAAGAACCGATCTATTTATAAACTTTTCAATCTGAAGACAAATTAGAAACGTTTTGACAACAAATTTTCTTTTGAGATGGCAGAGTGGTTTGTGAAGTTTCTAGAACTACCGACCTTATTAATCGCTTTCCTAATGCGGGTAAAGAAGGAAAATGATAAACATGAAAATGTTTATACTCAAAATTAATACAGAATAATATGATAAAAACAAATTTGTAATTATTAGTCAAAATGATAGATTTTTAATTTCAAACTCATGAATGTGAATGATTCGCGTTATTTTTTTATAAGAATGATAACTTTGCCACTGTTGTTTCAACAATAAAGATCGTGTGTGTTGGGTAACCAGTTGACTAGCATACAAAAATCTTTGTAGGATTTCTTATGAACATTAATCCTAACTAAATTAACTAATTAAAACCTAATCTATTTGTAAGCTCTTCAATCTGAAGACAACTCAGTATAGTGTTTGACAACAAATTTTCTTTTGAGATGTTAAAGTGGTTGCATAAGTAACTTGTGAAGTTGATGAAATGGAAGGTTAGTCATGCAATGCCTACTCCAAAAGTTATTCAGTCACATTGCTACAAATAAATTCTCAATATTCATTTGTATGAGCGTTATGCAAAACTTTAAATAAATAAATAATAATAATTTATTTATAATAGTATCAAGTCGGTGTTACAAATAACTGTTTTTCTACAAACAATATACTTGGTTGCTTTTGGAGCTATAAGCAAAGCACATATAGGCTTCATGTTAATCAATTTTAATCTCTTTTTTTCAACCCGTAAGTACATTTTTGTGGTAGATGTGCCCTACACCAAGATGAGAGACTAATTTCTTGAATTGATAGTTAAGCATTGCATCAGTGCAAGACATTAGCAAAAAGGGAAAGACAGACTTAAAAAAAAAAGAAAAAGAAAAAACAAGAATTCAGAATTTCTATTCAGAAATTTGTTCAGATAATGATCCTGTATGTGGTCCAAATTCAGCTCTTATTTGATAGAATCCACATGTAAAATCAATATCAGCTATAAATTAATTTTTGTGGACAATTCTAGGGACTTATTATCCATTAAGTCCTATTGATGATAAATTTATCAATCTCTCATATTTTTATATAAATTTATCAGTCAGGACCTATAACCTATAAGGGCTAGTTTGGCATAACCTAAATAAGCCAAAAAGTTAAAAAGTCACTATTTTATTTAAATCACATCATCTTATTTAAATCATATCACCTCTCTAACACATCACATCAAACCCAACCCAAACCCACCAATAAGTCAAAAAGTGTACTTTTTTAGGACATCCCAAACTAATAGTTTAATTAATAGGACTGATTAGTAAGTATTCTTAAAAACAAATTCAAAGAGCTTGACCTAGAGATGAGGGGAGAGAGATTTTTGTTTTTTTTTTTTTGGGGGGGGGGGGGGTGACAACTTTTTTTCATATTATAGTTGTTCTTATAAAATACATTAAAATCTATTTTATTTTTCTTAATGCACATTTTACCATTTCCATTACGAACTCAACACTCACTAAAAATAACTTTTCTTAACACAAAATTGAATTAAACCTCCCTTTTTTCTTTTTTTTTTTGCAAAGTGACATACACGATCACATAATTTTTATATTTCCATTAAAAATGTTGTTACAAATAGAGGTTCACATATTTTTAGTGTAGTCCCAAAAAAAAAAATAAATAAAAAACAAAACGCTACAAAAGTCTACTTCTAAAGTGGCCATTTGGCATTAGTTTTTTTAGTTGACTTTTTTGAGTTATGACTTTTTTAATTTAGGATTTAAAAATTCGTTTGGTTTGACTTTTTTAATTTTTTTAATTTTTATGAGAGAAAAAGTGAAATGATTATGATTTGAATGTGACATTTCGTTTTACTAACTTATTTAGTTTATTTTATCTTTTGTGTTTTTTTAGTCTAACTAAATTAGCCAAGCGAAGGCAAAAGAACCATAGAGGAGTAATGAGAAAGAAGATTATATTCTCCAATTTATTTTTATTGTTAGTGGTGAAGGATATCACTAAAATTTCTCATATTCTTATTTTAATTTTTGAAATACATAAAATTTTTTGAGGTATAATCTTTACCGTTGTTGTGAATGTTTTAGAATATCCAAAGAGAGTAATTCCTAAAAAAAGGAAAAAAAAAATTGCATGCTTTATCGTATTCTATGGATAGAATGGAAAACGCATAAGACTCTAGTGGGGTGCTGGGGTCTGTTTTGTGTTGGAAATGGTTATAAATTCTGGGTAAAACTAGAATTTTATCTTAAGTTTGGTCTATTTTTTAGGTGGGTCCCGTGTATCGATTTTCACGGATCAAAGTTGTAACGCGTTCTATGCCGCGTTGTAATTCACGTAGTATATTTGGTTGCTCAAAACCATTACCGAGTGAATAGGAAATTGAAGCCAAAGTATGCTTCATGGAAATGGAATTTTGGTATAAAATCCTTAAAGGTATTGAATAATGCATGTCCCACATTGAGTTGGTGGGAAGTTTTGAATGGGTTTGTAAGGCATGAGTTTGATACTTGGGGTGTGCCCCAAGGGGTACCCAAGTGTTTTAAAGGGAGAGGTTATGGGCAAAATGGGCTAAACCCATTGGACCCAAAACTCACCACACGCCTGTGGCCAGCTTGTCGGTCGAGCGGTGGCTTTGGTGAGGTTAGGTTGGACTTGTTCGGCCCAATATTAATCTTTTTGGGCCAAAAGCATTTGAATTTTATTTTATTTTATATAAAATAAAATCCAGAATTCAAATTAAACTGGAAATAAACTGGTTTGGTTTTTCTGTACATCCAAACAGGGCCCTTCCCGAAATAAACTAGTCTGCTTTTTACTATACATCCAAACAGGGCCTTTCCCATTTTTGTATCTGTTTAAATTTTGAACCCAACAGATTCAAATCTGTTTGAATTCAAAACCAACAGGTTTCATACATGTTCAATTCAAAGCCAGCAACCACTTTTACATCTATAAATAGACTAGCCTCCCATTTGGATTTTACTCCAATTTTTTCGTACTTCATCTTCTGCTATAAATCTATCTGCATTTTGCTGCATTTAATTTCTGAAAGAAATAGTGTAAACACTTCGTGTGTTAGTAAGACAAACAATTTGTAGTGCTGTTATTGTTTGTAGTAGATCATTTCATCATGAGAGATAGACGTCCAAATTCTGAAAGCACCGTAGAGAGGACGAATCTGTCTTAAGGACACAGTGTCAAACACTGGACTTGATCAGATTATAATTCGAAGAAATTAATCAAGTAAGTTGTTTAATTTATTATTCTGTTTTATTATTTATTTAAATCAGATTTTAATTTTGTTTTTGTAACAAAATAAAATCTGTTTTTATTTATTTATTTTTATTTTTATTTCGAGTTTGACTTTTGTAATCAAACAAATTCTCTCCTTTCCTTTATTTCTTTTAATTTCTGTTTGTTGTTAAGTACACAAACTGAATTAATTAATTACAGTGAAGATTGTCCTACAATCTTAAGACAGATTATTTTTTTTTGGTATCTTCATTGTATTTAATTTTCTGAGTTCATAAAGACATATTCTGGTTGGAAAAACAAATAGTGTTTATGCTATTTGACAGATAGTAGTCATATATTGTCTCTTTTCTTTGACAACTAGTAATAATATACTGGTATCATTAACAATTGCAGAATATTAATTGTGTTACAGAAAAATTATTGTGCTATTTTATTTTTCTAGTTTTAGTAATAAGGAAAATAAAATTATTTTGTGTTATAATTTATTTTCTGGTTTTAGTAACTAGAAAATTAATTTGTGTTTTAATTTTTTCTGGTGTTTGTAATCAAAGATTATGGCTACTACAACTGAAACTGCATCTGGTAGTGGTACTCCGATTGTTACACTAACATCGGTCCCTATCCAGAACCATGTTCATGTACCAATCAATCATGGAGAAAAACCGGAAAAATTTAACGGTACCGAGTTTAAGAGATGGCAGCAGAAGATGTTGTTCTATCTTACAACTCTTAATTTGGCCCGGTTTCTCCATGAAGAGACTCCAGCACTTAAAGAGGGTGAAAGTGATCGGCAAGTTGTTGTCGCTGTAGATGCTTGGAAACATTTAGATTTCCTGTGCAGAAACTACATCTTCAATGGCATTGACAACATGCTGTATAATGTATACAGTCCTTTGAAGTCAACAAAAGAATTGTAGGATTCTTTGGAGAAGAAATACAAGACAGAAGATGCCGGTACGAAAAAATTTGTCGTCGGTAAATTTCTGGATTTTGTTATGGTAGACTCCCAAACGGTAATATCTCAAGTTTTCAGATAATTTTGCTTGATATTTATTCAGAAGGTATGTCTCTTAGCGAGTCTTTCCAAGTCGCTGCTTTGGTGGAAAAGTTACCACCGGATTGGAAAGATTTCAAAAATTATTTAAAACATAAACGCAAAGAGATGACCATGGATGAACTTATTGTAAGACTTAAAATTGAGAAAGATAACCGAAAGGCTGAAAAGATGAATGGAAAAAATCCCATTGAGTCCAAGGCTAATGTGGTTGAACATGTTCATAAACCATATAACAAAAAAAAGGAAATTTACTGGAGATGATCCTAAACAAGGCAACAACATTGGCAACAAGAAGTTCACAGGAAAATGCTATAATTGTGGCAAGACTGGACATCGAGCTTTTGACTGTCGCCGCTCTAAGAAGGATCATGGAAGTACAAGTAAGAAGATCACCAATCAGGCCAATGTAACATAATTGGATTATATCTCTGACGGAGTGAATGACATCAACCTCTCTGCTGTGGTGTCTGAGGCTAACTTGGTTGGAAATCCCACAGAGTGGTGGGTTGACACTGGAACAACTCGTCACATATGTGCAAACAAGAAGATGTTCACTACCTACAACGAGGCTGCAAATGGTGAACAACTTTTCATGGGAAATTCTTCTACTTCTACTGTGGCTGGACAAGGGAAAGTGATCTTGAAGATGACATCAGGGAAAGAACTGACCCTCAACAACATACTGCATGTACCTGACATCCGGAAGAATTTAGTTTCTGGTTCTTTGTTAAGTAAAAATGGTTTTAGGCTTGTTTTTGAGTCTGATAAGTTTGTATTAACAAAGAGTAATATGTATGTTGGTAAGGAATACATGAGTTATGGTCTCTTTAAGCTAAATGTAATGACAATTGTACCAAAAATTGCTATGAATGAGAATAACACATCTTTTGCTTATATTCTTGAGTCGAATTTATGGCATGGTACATTAGGTCATGTAAATTATGATGCTTTGCGTAGATTAATTGGTTTGGATTATATACCAAAGTTTGAAATTAATCCTAATCATAAATGTGAAGTTTGTGTAGAAGCGAAACTAACTAAGGCTCTATTTAAATCAGTTGAAAGGAAAACCGAACCTCTAGAATTAATTTACACTGATGTATGTGATCTAAAATTTATTCAAACTAGAGGATGTAAAAAGTATTTCATAACATTTATTGATGATTGCACAAGATATTGTTATGTTTATTTACTTAGAAGTAAAGATGAAGCCTTAGAAATGTTTAAACTCTACAAAACAGAAGTTGAAAATCAACTTGATAAAACCATTAAAATGGTTAGAAGTGATAGGGGTGGTGAATATGATGCACCATTAAATGAATTTTGTGCACATGGCATTATTCACCAAACTACAGCCTCTTATTCTCCATGGCAAAATGGAATTGCTGAAAGGAAGAATAGAACCCTAAAAGAAATGATGAATGTCATGTTACTAAGTTCAGGTTTTCCATAGAACTTGTGGGGGGAAGCAATATTGTCTATTAATTACGTTCTTAATAGAAAACCCCACAAGAAAACCAACAGCACTCCTTATGAATTGTGGAAAGGTCGATCGCCTTCTTACAAATACTTAAAAGTGTGGGGGTGTTTGGCAAAAGTTGAAGTTCCTGTTCCTAAAAAGACTAAGATTGAACCAAAAACAGTAGATTGTGGGTTTATTGGTTATGCTCAGAATAGTAGTGCATATTGACTTCTGACTTATAAATCAGAAATACCTGATATAAATGTGAACATTATTATAGAGTCAAGGAATGCTGTGTTTTTTGAACATGTCTTTCCTTACAAGAAAGGACAGGAATTAAGTTCACAGAAAAGAACTTATGATTGTACACAAAGTCAAGAGACTAATGACAATCAAACACAAGAGACTAGTAATGGTCTCGACCAACAGGATTTAACTGATGATGAACCAAAAAGAAGTAAGAGAGCGAGAACATCAAAATCCTTTGGTCCAAATTTTCTGACATACCTGTTAGAAAATGAACCTTAAAGCTTTAAGGCAGCAATGACAGGTCCTGAAACACCTTTGTAGAAAGAGGCTGTTAATAATGAAATTGAATCCATTATGCAAAATCATACTTGGGAATTGGTGGATCTTCCACCAGGTTCTAAACCTCTTAGATATAAATGGATATTCAAGAGAAAAATGAAAGCAGATGGTTCAATTGACAAGTATAAAGCAAGACTTGTAATTAAAGGTTACAGACAAAAGGAAGGTCTGGACTATTTTGATACATATTCCCCTGTGACAAGAACAACATCCATTCGCATGCTTATTGCTATAGCAGCGTTGTTTAATTTTGAAATACATTAAATGGATGTTAAAACAGCTTTCTTAAACGGTGATCTAAATGAAAAGATCTATATGGAGCAACCTGAAGGGTTTGTAGTGTCGGGGCAAGAAAAGAAAGTTTGTCGACTTGTAAAATCCCTTTATGGATTAAAACAAGCACCTAAGCAATGGCATGAAAAATTTGATCATGCAATGCTTATTAATGGGTTTAAGATAAACACCAAGGATATGTCATAGTGTCACGACCTAAACCCGTCCATATGGGTTTAGCATCGTAATTGGCCAGTAATCCGAGATTACCGAAGGCCCGCTAATAAGAATACAAAGAAACAGTACGGGCATGGCGAAGCCAAACAAAGAAATAAACAATGTCTAATGAGTCAGGATAACAGATGCAAAAAGACTTTTCATACATATATACAACAAGGACAAAACAAGATGTACATATATACAATCATTCAGATTCAGGACCTAATCCCTATTAAAAAGGGTAAATAGCTTTTACAATAGATAGTAAACAAAATGAGACATGAGACAGACGGGGGACTAAAACACCCCTAAGCCATAGCTTGGCAGGTTCGGAACCTCGTAGTGAGGCACAGTAGTTGGCTTGACAAAAAGGGGAGTCTAACCCACGCTCCTAGCTTCGGTCTGGTGCCTGAACACCTACGTATATATATATATAAACAGTAAGCTAAAGCCCAGTGAATAACATAATGCGTAAAGAGGTTTAGAATGAATGTCCTTACAGTAATGAAAACAGTTCATTAATTCAGTATATTAGTCATCCAATCATATGCGATACATCCATTAGCATAGAAGACAAGAAAAGAGGTCTTGGAAGACCGAATACCAATGATGGCCATCAATCAAGAAATGAGTGGTTCCAACAAGGAACCAACAGAGATCTCAGAATAAAGAATACCAATAACATGAGTTGCTAAGGATGCCACAATACAGTTTAGAATATAGGACATACATTCATTCGATTAATGACGATTGAAAATGCCTCGATTAAACAATGTAAATATTCTCAGTTGAACATATCTTTACACAATTGTTACTCACAGAGTTCTGGACTACGGTAAGCTAGAGCGCGTCCCCAGATGCCAACCCTACATAGTTTACAGAACAAATACACACTAAGCTACACAGTTGGGAAAGATAATAACTTAATCCCTAATTGCCACGATGTGTTCTACGTCTATATCCTCATTAAGATGTCTTAAACATGCCCTAGGAATGCCTAGGATGGAAAGAGGATGCAAAGATGCACTTTTAAACACTTTACAAAATTTTCAAAAAACAGGGGTCTCGCTCGAGCGTGGCTTTCTACGCTCGAGCGGATATGCAGACAAAGGAGCTCCGCTCGAGCGTAACTTTAGTCGCTCGAGCGGATTGTAAGCTACATTAAAAATACTGGTTGCTCAAAATTCACGCTCGACGGGCGCTCTACCCTCGCTCGAACGTGAGACACAAGTCTTCGCTCGAGCGTGGATTCTCTCGCTCGAACGGACTGTAAACTCATACAAAGTACTGGATGCACGCATTTCACGCTTGAGCATCACTTTTCTCGCTCGAGCGGAAAGCATGATCACGGAGTGTATGCTCGAGCGTGGGTCCAAAATCTGGAAAACCCGAACAGATTTGAGTCCCAAGCTCAAAACCAAGTTTAAATACATTAAAATCGATCCTCTTGGGCTGAAAACCTGGAAAACACTTGTAAACACATAATGTTACATGTTTCAAAGATCAATTTGATAAATCAAAGTCCAAGGGTGTTTCAATTAAATCCAATTTCAAACCAAATTTTCATGAACTAACTTCAAATATGTCATGCAAGACTTTAAATCAATTCAAAGCTTCAATGCATGCTCAAAGGAGCCAAATCGTTTGAGAACAAGATGATTTCATGAACCTTAAACATAATCATGAGCATGCATGCACCAAATTCTATGTAATCAACCTCAAAATGCAAGGATATAGCTATGTATGCAACAATTAAGCTTCAATTTAACAATTAAGAGCCATAACTTGGCTCAAGACTTTAACTATGCTCTAGACCATGCAAGAACCACTTAAATTCATGAACAAAAGGGTAGTTACTCTACCTTAGGTCTTGAATTAAAGGTCTAGGAGCTCAATTGATCACAAACTCCTCCAATCTTCTTAATTTTCAAGCAATACAAGATGAAACAAATTGAAATCACTCTTTTCTCTCACTCTCTCTCTCTAATTGGCAATCACAAGGAACTTGGCTGATGAAATGTTTTGTTTACATGTATAACAAGGCTCAAGTATGTTGGCTAAGTGGCCCACTTAGTGGCTTTATGGTAAATAAGGCCAATTATGCAATTTAGTTTATTTTAATCTAAGTTAATCGTATCAAATCACTTTTCAGATAAATATGTTATAAAATCACATAAATTCCAATGATCCTAAAACATCAATCAATTTTTAGTTAGGCCGCCGATAAGTCCTTCAATTTGCAGTTTAAACATAAAAACATGAACAGATAATCAAACAGGCAACAGATAGAAATGTAATATAACAGATATACTTAATCAATTCGGTTTCAGATTCCAGTCAGTCAGTCCAGTATTTCAATCAATTTAATTATCCATCTTAATCAGTCTCAGTTTAGCAATAATCGGTAATTAGTCGGTAATCAGTGATGACGGTTATTACACATAGTTTGTCTTTATGTGGATGACATGTTTATCATTGGAAGCAGTCAAAACATGAGCAAATCAACTAAGCAAATGCTTAACAAAAGATTTGATATGAAATATATGGGGGTCGCAGATGTTATATTAGGAATGAAAATTACTAAAACATCTAACGGATATGCATTATTTCAATCTCATTATATTGAGAAAATTCTTGATAAATTTATCAATGATGATTTGAATTTAGCTAGAACACCTGTAGACATCAGTCTTTATTTATCGAAAAATAAAGGTGATGTAGTGTCTCAGTTAAAATACTCCCAAATCATTGGAAGCCTAATGTACCTAATGAATTGTACTCGTCCTGATATAGCTTATGCTATCAGTAAATTGAGTAGGTACTCTAGTAACCCCGGAGAAGACTATTGGAAAGCGATCATTCGGGTTTTTAGATATCTAAGATTCACCCGTGATTATGGTTTAAACTTTACTCGATATCCAGCAGTACTTGAAGGTTATTGTGATGCCAATTGGATATCGGATACTAAAGATTCAAAATCCATAAGTAGATACGTCTTTACTCTGGGAGGTGCAACTGTTTCTTGGAAATCCACGAAACAAACATGTATCGCACGATCCACAATGGAATCCGAGTTCATTGCTTTAGATAAAGGAGGAGAAGAAGCAGAATGACTTCGTCAGTTCTTAGAAGACATTCTAATGTGGCCAAAACCTGTGCCAGCTATTTGCATTCATTGTGATAGTCAATCTGCAATAAAAAGCACGAGAATAATATAACGGTAAGTCACGACATATTCGTCGTCGACATAATACCGTAAGGCAATTGTTGTCAAACGGAATAATCTCAATAGATTATATAAAATCTAAAGAAAATATTGCGGATCCATTAACAAAAGATTTGACAAAAGTGCTAGTGCATAGTTCATCGAAGGGAATGAGATTAAAGCCTATTACATAAGAGTCGTCATAATGGTAACCCTACTTATATGATTGGAGATCCCAAGAACTAAGTTCAAAGGGACAACTAAGTTATGTATGGCTCGCCAGAAATCACCAAGGGATTAAAATTCCTTATCCATTCCTATGGCGAGAGTGATATCTGCAACATTTGTTGTATGCAGGGATATAAGGATAAGCTTTGCTTTTAATGATTACTTATATCTTGATTAAGGCATGGAAATCAAGACGAGTATAAGGAGATACTCACAATAAGAATCACCTATATGAGTGTTGAACTGGGACCGGTTCTATGAGAATGAAAGAGGCTACATTCTCTAGAAACACTCATGAAAATCAGTAGCGTTCAAGGCCAAAATGAACACAACAGTGAGAACCACGATGTGTTAGAAGATATTTTGTGTGAAATCTATTGTCTTGGCTTACACAAACGGCTGAACAATTCAAGGCATCGCGTCCCTTGGTTAGCCAGTAAGTCCGATAGGTTATCACTAGGGAAGGTTCAAGGCCGAAAGCTACCTATCCTGATGTAAGATATTTTCGACTTATACTCTTTCGATAAAATTTGCATATTGTTGCATTTCCGTTGCCATCAAATTCCATTCATGTGGGGGATTGTTGGAAATGGTTATAAATTCTGGGTAAAACCAGAATTTTATCCTAAATTTGGTCTATTTTTTAGGTGGGCCCCGTGAGTCGATTTTCACGGGTCAAAGTGGTAACGCGTTCTATGCCGCGTTGTGATTCACGTGGTATATTTGGTTGCTCAGAACCATTACCGAGTGAATAGGAAATTGAAGCCAAAGTATGCTACATGGAAATGGAGTTTTGGTGTAAAATCTTTAAAGGTATTGAATAAGGCTTGTCCCACATTGAGTTGGTGGGAAGTTTTGAATGGGTTTATAAGGCATGGGTTTGGTACTTGGGGTGTGCCCCAAGGGGTACCCAAGTGTTTTAGAGGGAGAGGTTATGGGAAAAATGGGCTAGACTCATTGGACCCAAAAATCACACACGCTGGCACAGGCTGGCCTGGGCGTGGTGTGAGTGTGAGGTTGGGCTTGTTCGGCCAAATACTAATCTTTTTGGGCCAAAAACATTTGAATTTAATTTTATTTTGTATAAAATAAAATTCAGAATTCAAATTAAACCGAAAATAAACTGGTTTGGTTTTTCTGTACATCCAAACAGGGCCCTTCCCGAAATAAACTAGTCTGCTTTTTACTGTACATCCAAACAGGGTCCTTCTCGTTTTTGTATCTGTTTAAATTTTGAACCCAACAGATTCAAATCTGTTTGAATTCAAAACCAACAGGTTTCATACTTGTTCAATTCAAAACCAACAGCCACCTTTACATCTATAAATAGACTAGCCTCCCATTTGGATTTTACTCCAATTTTTTCGTACTCCATCCTCTGCTATAAATCTCTCTGGATTTTGCTACATTTAATTTCTGAAAGAAAGAGTGTAAACACTTCGTGTGTTCATACGGCAAACAATTTGTAGTGCTGCTATTGTTTGTAGTAGATCATTTCATCTTGGGAGATAGACGTTCAAATTCTGAAAGCACCGTGGAGAGGACGAATCTGTCTTAATGACACAGTATCAAACACTAGATTTGATCAAATTATAATTCGAAGAAATTAATCAAGTAAATTGTTTAATTTATTATTTATTTAAATCAGATTTTAATTTTATTTTTGTAACAAAATAAAATATGTTTTTATTTATTTATTTTTATTTTTATTTCGACTTTGATTTTTGTAATCAAACAAATTCTCTCATTTCCTTTATTTCTTTAAATTTTGTTTGTTGTTAAGTACACAAACTAAATTAATTAATTACAGTGAAGATTGTCCTACATTTTGATTGGTCAAAAACTGTTTGTTTGTTTGTTTTTTTTTTTTTTTCTCCATTGGCAGCATCCTACGTAGAGGTGGGGGGTGCTGGTTGTTTCGTACAGGGGGTCCGGAGCAGCGCCCGAATAGAATATGATGAAACAAGCATAAATTGAAGGCAACCAAGTACTAGGGGTTAACATGTGTTAAGGTTCACTAATAGGTTATGTTGGGGTATTTGTTTGGACTTTTTTTGAGTTAATTTATACTTTTTAGTTTTAGAAAAATTATTTTAGACTGTTCAGTTAAACTTATTTCAAACAAATTCTGATTCTAACAATTTATTTTAACTAAAAAAAACTGATTTTGAGAAGTTGTTCATCCCCTACTTATGATTATCAGTTTCTGTTGTGAATATATTAATTTACGGTTATAATCTTAGATTTTTTTATTTTTTATTTTTTTAAAAATAGAAAAAGACTCAAATGGACTATAGATTATTATTATTATTTTTTATGAGAAATGTAGACAAATAGTAAATAACAAAAAATAAAAGTTAATTAAAAAATTTATTTCACAACTTATTTAACAAAGACTACTCAGCAACTTAAATCTATAATCGAACAACTATACTAAACAAATTAACAGCTTTCAATTAAAGTCATAATCTATAATCTGTTTTAACAGTTACATCAAACGAGGCCATTATCAGAAGGACTGGGCTCACCTCTCGTTATCTATTTGAGGGCTAAGTAAGGAGTTCATAAAATTCATAATTTGATTTAATTTAATTTAATTTGGTAAGTTTAAATTGGTTTTTTAAGTTTGTCATTTGATTCGGGGATTGAAAAATTAAAAATTCGTAATTTACGGATCGGTTTCGGATTAAACTCCATGGTTCTGGATTAGAATCGATCCGAACCGTATACAAATAGCCTATATTTATATTTTACACTCCCCCACATAGTATCTTCTCTTAGTCCATATAAACTTAAACCTAAACCTAAACCTAAACCCACATAGTATTTTCTTTTATTGTTTTTGTTTGTTAGTTTTTAGTTTTAATTTGTAAAAGTTTGAATATTTATGGTAGAATCAGTTTTCTTATAATTATTTAATTTCTAAAATAGTATATCACTATTGTGGAAAGATACGTCGCTATTGTGGAACTAATATAATGTTATGTTTTTGTTTTTATGAAATTAAAATGTTATATATATATATATATTTTTTGTTATTTAATTATGTGAATTTGTAGTCCTAAACCGATCCAATTCGTGTTTAAATGGATTGGTTTGGATTGGTTCTACAATTTAAACGGATTTGATTGGTTTTAATTTTTCAAGAACCTTAGATAACGGTTTGGTTGTAATTTTGCCCAATCAGAACCAATCTGCACCATACCCCTAATCCATTTGGATGTAGATTCGTGAGATTTTATTAATTTTGATGATTTAAATTATTTATTTTATTTATGTTATTTATTTATATGAAAAATTAAATTGATTTAATATTTTTAACTTATTCAATTTATATTATTTGTTTCTTAAAATAAATGACAAGTGTATTTTTAAAATTTATTTATTTATTTATTTTGTGACAAATATGATAAATTAAATATATTACAATTATAAAATCGATTTAATTTTTTTTTTATAGACTATATATACAATTTTTTTATGCAATAAACAATTCAAATTATTAAAATCAAACCTGAGATAGGTCATTGATCTGAACAATAGATGAGTGACTGAAG
Organism: Camellia lanceoleosa; assembly: GCA_025200525.1. Lineage (NCBI taxonomy): Eukaryota > Viridiplantae > Streptophyta > Magnoliopsida > Ericales > Theaceae > Camellia > Camellia lanceoleosa. The sequence continues at coordinate 170,434,580 of CM045769.1, forward strand.
TAGAGCCCAATCCTATTGATGATAATATAATAATCGTCACAGTTCATACGTCCTTTTGAACCCATCAAATAATAATTCGAACACATCAAATAATTGGATGTCGTCGAAAAATTTTACAGAAAAATGTACAAAACATTCATTCATTCAATTATAAATGTGTGTGAGACTATTTAGGGATAATGCAGTAAATTTTTATTTTTTATTATTGTATTTGTTTATCTTTACAATAGGTAGAATGGACACCACTTCTTTTAAAATTTCAAAAATGTAGGTCCCATTCCACGCTGCCCTCCTAAAACAGAAAGGGAAATAAAGTTAAATCCAAATATGTGAGGCAATTTTGAGAGAATGCAATTGATTTTTTACAATACGTAGAAAGGACACCCCCTTCATTCACAAAACCAAATTTTAAAATTTTTTTTTTTAGAATATAGGTATCATTTGATATTATTTATAAGTGAAGAATTTTATAATTTTGAGAGAATGCAATCGATTCTTTTACAATAGGTGGAAAGGACACCCCCCTTCATTCACAAAACCAACTTTATTTATTTATTTATTTTTATAGGTCTCTTTTTTTTATTTTTTGAAATCTTTTAAAATTTAATTCAAATAATACGTAGTTTTTTTTTTGTCATCAGTAAGTAATTAGTCGTATAGAAAAAAAAAATATTTTTATCTCTTTATTATTCAAATGTATATTTTACTTGTTTGTCCTTATAACATTGGCAAGCAAAGTTCAACAATGTTCACAAAAATTATTTAAAATAAAAATAAAAATATACATTTATCATTCACAATTATTTTAGGGTGTGATTCACATTTTATAAATTTTAAATTTAGACTATATAACTCATTTAAATTTCATAAATTAGCGTGACTACAGTTATCAAATCAATTTATTTCTTTAAAAAAAATCTAGACTTTATTATTTAAAACAACAATACTATATCCACACAATTTTCTCCTCTAAATGGGTTTTTGACCGTCAGAATCAATTTCTTACTAGTCAAAAACCCATTCAAAAGGATTCGGAAGGAAAACTTATGTGGTTGAATCATTTTTACATTTAAAAGCTGAATGACTTGAATTATCAAAAAATAGTATTGATACATCTACACAATTTTCTTTTTCACAATCCTCACAAATGAGGTGGCAAAGACATGTAAGGAGTATGGGTCAAGTTGTGTACTAATTGAAGTGCGAATCAACTTATAAAATTTTGTTTGGCGCCTCATTTGTAGGGATTGTAAAAATGAAAATTGTGTTGATAAAATATTATTCATTTTATTTGGTTTTAGTTTTCAGAATTTACTTTTTAAAAAATTCTATTTTTTTATTTTTTGTTTTTTTTTTGTTTTCACTAATTTTTTTTAATATTTTAAGTAATTTTTTTTTTAATTTTTAAACACACCTAATATAAATACATTTAAAAAGTATAATATTTATAAAATTTTTTTAAAAATTCACTAAATACCAAAAATATAAAAATTCAATATATTTTTTTGTATTTTCGTTTATTTATTAACTTTTTAAAATATTTTTTTACAAATATTTTATTATTTAGACACATCTAAGTAAGGTATATTTAAAAAAATATAAAAAATTATTTAAAAATTTAAAAATATTCACTAAAAATAAAAAATATAAAAAATAAAAAATTTAATTTTCAAAAATTTAAATTCAAAACACTAAAACCAAACACACTATTGTTATAAAAAAAATAGTAACACTAAGGATCATGAAAAAAATATCATGAATATGATCATGAAAGATTCTCTACTTTTAAATTACACATACAATAAAACACTACACATAAATCAAAAGATAAAAAATCTTCATAATATATTTCATAATATTTTTTACATAATTTCTAACAATACTCTAAAAAAAAATAAGCGTGAGTCCCCCGAGTCCATACATAAAGGTCCGGTCCACGCAATCTACCGTGTGTAAATGGTTTCATTTTCTTCCCAACATACATAAAAATTCCACAATTTCCATTTTTCTCTCTCTCATTTTCCCCCTTTCTTTTCATTGTCGTTACTTCCAATTTCCGCACATATATATATATATATATATATATCCTTTCGGATTCATTTCACAACACAGCTCACACCACCAGTCCCTCTCCTCGCCAGTGACACCACTACACACGCTTAACCGGAATCATCCACCGATACATACCTACATACACATATACACGAAAAACATCACTCTTTTTTTTAGGTGGCCTGTTTAGCCATCTCTCTCTCTCTGTACGAATTCATTTTCATGTATATATTATTTGGTCATAACTACAGAGCATCACAAAAGTAACAAATTTCTGGTCTTCTTTGGTCCCCTCTCTCTCTCTCTCTCTCTCTCTCTTAGTGACTCCGAACTTGTCTCTTTCTACCTTTTCTCCCTCCGGATTCTTTTTCTCTTCCTATGATCAACGAACGAACCGCGTATATGTCTTTTCTCAGAGATTCCAGACGCATACCAGAGACCACTCATTCATACTCTCATTAGACATTAGCGGAGATTGGAGAACAAACATCGCTTAGTTTAGTTACTTATACTGATCATACACATATATAATTTTTTTTTTTTTAATAATAAATAGATGAAAGGCTTTATAAGGCACGAACGACGGTGGGCGTCGGACACCGTTCCCGGTAACACATTGAGCGCGGGATCGACGCCAGGAACTAACTCCGGATCATCGCCGGCAGCGGAGGAGTTCGTTGAAGTAACGCTCGATCTCCAAGCCGATGACACGATCGTGCTTCGTAGTGTCGAGCCAGCGACGGTTCTCAATATCGACCGCGACATCACCGTCGTCGGAGGAACGGACACTCCGGTATCGCCGTCGTTCTCGGTGTCGGCCTCTGCCTCCGCCTCTGCCTCGAGGTCGCCGACGATGCGGCGGAGTGTGTCGATTAATCGTCTATTTCAGTTCTCGCAGGAGTTGAAAGCCGAGGCGGTGGCAAAAGCGAAGCAATTCTCTCAGGATTTGAAGGCAGAGTTGAGGCGGTTCTCGCGGAGTCACGGTCACGCCTCTCGAGTCCTCTCTTCTTCACCTTCTTCGGCGCTTCACAGCATCGTCGTCGGACACAGTGGTGGTTTGGAATCTGCTTTGGCCGCTCGAGCTCTCCGTCAACAACGAGCTCGACTCGATCGGACTCGTTCAGGTGCTCAAAAGCTCTTCAAGGACTCAAATTCATCAGCAGTAGAAAAACTAACGGCGTCGATGGCTGGAACGAAGTTGAAAACAGCTTCTACAAGCTTGCCAAGGACGGCTATCTCTATCGTTCCGATTTTGCGCAATGCATAGGTCTCACAATTCACATGAATTTCTTAGTCTTGTATTGGCAAGGGGGAAGTCACGTTTTGGCTGTTAACCATTTTTATCACATCATTTTTTTATATTTCTTAAAAAAAATCAAAAGAAATTTAAAAAACAACTTTTTAATTTTTACCAGTAAATTTCAATGCAGGTGTGTTTAAAAATTTTAATTATCTGATCGATTATATGTTGTTATGTTCGATTTAGGAATGACAGATTCGAAGGAATTTGCACTGGAATTGTTCGATGCATTGAGCAGGCGACGAAGGTTGGAGGTTGATAAGATCAGCAGAGACGAGCTTTACGAGTACTGGTCTCAAATCACTGATCAAAGCTTCGATTCTCGCCTCCAGATCTTCTTCGATATGTATGCATCCATTCATAATAATATATGTTGAAAAAACAAAAATTTGGAAAAATTATTAAAAAAAAATTCTGAGAATTTAAGCCTTTTTAACAAAATAAATGTTTTAATTTTATCAATTTAAATTCTAAATTTTTGATTTGTTTTCAATTCAAATAATGAAAAATGATATATAAGCCTAGTTATAGGTCCATTTTCTAAATCCAAATTAATATAATTGGTTGATGATTGAGAGAGACCGTTGTTATCTTAGATATTCTAATTGATTTCTATATCATTAGGCTTGGAAAGTGAGTCTTTAATAATTAAAGTAATGTTAGGAATTCCAAATATTTTATCAATATTTTACCAAATATTTTGTAGGATCAACATGAAACTCACACGGCGTGAGTCTCACATCCATGTGAGATATTTAATAAAAATATTAATAAAACATTTGAGGTGCCTAACATTTTCCTAATAATGCCCTTTAATCATTAGTCTATTTTTATTAAATAAAATTGATAAAAAAATAATAATATTTTAATCATTATGATGTAAGTGTATGAAAAATGTTTAAAATATAATTTTTTTTTTTTATTAATGACTAAAATATCTTTTTTCCATTAGTTTTACTTAAGAAAAATAAATAAATAATTTATTTGAAAATAAATTAAAATATTAAGATTTAAATTGACAAAATTAAAAAATTTCAATTTATTTACAGGGCTGAATTATTTTTTTTTTTAATTTTCTAAATTTTTTTTGAAGATAAACCTTACTTCATTAAGCAAAGTAATTAATAATTTTTAATTCAGCAATGGTAGGTATCATGAAAAACCTTTCATGAAAATAATCATTAAAGCTTTGTGATCTTTGAATTACATTTAGAATAAAATATCACACACTAATTAAAGTAATTCAAGAATTATAATCTTTCATGATCATTTATATAAATTTTCTTTCATGATGCCTAACTTTTTTATTTTTAATTAGGCGTTGGAGATTAGCAAAAGCTGTACAGAAAATGGCGGATTTTACATTATAGTACACACCTAACAAACACAATATAATGATTGAAGCAAGAACAAAATTGACTTTTTCAAGCGTTAATTATTGTATTATTTGATGTTTAATGCAGGGTGGACAAGAATGAGGATGGCAGGATCAATGAAGAGGAAGTTAAAGAGGTACTCCATTGTAGTAATTTATTTCAAATTATTTTTCTGTTTAAATCCGAATAAAATTAGGGGTTGTTTGGCATTGGCTCATATAGTCTATTTTTTTAGCCTAAAACTTTTTTAGCTTGACTTTTTTAGCTTTCTTTGGTTTTTGTTTTGAGAATTTTTTTAATTGTGTGAGAGAAAAAAATAGATAAAAAGTAATATTTTGTCTTATTGACTTATATAGCTTATTTTGTCTTTTTGTACTTTTTTAATCTTAAAATGTTAGCCAAACGAGCACTTAGATTAACCAGTTTCATTAATTTGATAAACTAATAAACATTAATGTACTCCGTCGAACTGTCCAAAAGTCATTAGCGTTAATGTTAAAAATATATAAATATATGAAAATATAAAAAAAATATAAGATACTAGAGCAATATATATGTTTTTAAAAAGTAAGAGGCTATTACTTATATTTACTAGAAGTACACAAAATATATTCAGGTTATACAACAAGGTAGATAGAGGCTAATTTTATATATTTTTACAAATATATGAAATTAACCATTGCCTAATAGGCGGTGGTGGTTAATATTTTCTTTGAAAAATGCTACACCAGTAGAATTTCTATAGAAGGAACTTTTTTTAAAATGATATGATACTTTCATATTTCATGTATAAGAAAGTGCATATAGTGGTTATGGGATATGGGTAAAATAGTTTTATTTGACTAAAATAAGCGGTGGTAGGCGTGATTGGGTGGCCCTCAATCAGAAAAATTCCAAAACCAACAACTCCAATATATAAAAAATTGCGTTCCAAATCCCAGTTTTCATAGTATCTGACGTTTCCTATGTTCTTAATTTTATTTTATTTTTTTTAAATGTGGGTATTTAATAGCTTCTTATCTACTACCCAAATAGAAAAATGGATGTTCCAACGAACTACTGAAATTCATGAATTTGACTTATGTCATCTCGAATTCTCCTTTTCACTGGAGTTGGTTTGGTAGGAGATTTCTAGTCAATTGCCAGTGCTTTATTTATTTTTATAGTTTTTATTTTATATATTGTAATTTTAACTTTTTTAATTCTCATTTTCCTTTGTAGATCATAATGCTGAGTGCTTCTGCAAATAAGTTATCAAGGTTAAAAGAGCAAGCAGAGGAATATGCAGCTCTAATTATGGAAGAGTTAGACCCTGAAAGGCTTGGCTACATTGAGGTGTGGCTATCTTTCTATCACTTTTTTCTTTTTTCTACAATTTTTTTAAATTTTATAATTTATTGAAAAAATACATCTTAATATTTATGGATGTGTAAATGAGTTTATGTTTTTGAGAACAAGTTTTTTAGTTTAAATGTCAAAAAATTATTACAAATTGTCTTTATCATTTCTAATTTCAATGCATTCACATTAGTTCATTGAAATTCTGCATCAAATCAGGTTTTTTTCCAAAGTCAATTGCCATATGACAAAGCTCTCGTTTCACATGTGAAATTTTAGGATTAAAAAGTTAAAATAATTATAAAAAATAAATAGATTAAAAGATTAATAAGATAAAATATCATATTTAAATTATACTTATTTTATTATTTTTCTCACAAAAAATAAAAAAGATAAAAAAAATTCATCGCAAACGAAACTTTTTAGCATCAGATTAAAATAGTTAAAAAATCAAAAAGTTAATTCACAAATGTCTATATTTCTCATAAGCCGTCGTTTGGGATGTTGATTGACTTTTTGACTATTTTAACCTGGGGTTAAAAATCCTTGTTTGGGATGAGTTTTTTAGTTTTTTTGATTTTTGTGAGAAAAAAATAAAAATATTATAATTTGAATATGACATTTTATCTTATTGAGTTAAAAAATTTATTTTATCTTTTTGTGATTAAAATAATCCTAACACAATCCAAATCTTTATGCCAAACGAACCCTAAATGGGTTTGCCATATTGTTCAACTATCACATACGTGAAGAGGAAGAAGAAGTTGCACTCCATCAACAATTTATTATATATTATAATTATAATGTCTGTGAATTGAAATTCCCATCCCAGCTTATTTCTGGGCTGAGTGACACGAGAGTATTATTAGTGGTTGAACCACTTTTCCCAAAAAAAAAAAAATTTGTTCTTAGTTTCTTCCTGGTTTACTTTCCTTCCACTTTCTAGTAATTTATTACTTTCATATTTGTTAAGAGAGACATTGACAGAAAATTAAAAGGGAAAAAGAAAAAGAAAAGATGCAAATTACTGATATTTCTACACATATTTATAAATTCATGGAAATTTTTTTAATTTTAATTATTAAAATTGATAAACTTTTTCACTCATTTATAATTTTTTTTTTAATAAAACTTGCACTAAAGTGCAATTTTTCTAAACAGAAAAAGAAGGCATGAATTTAACTGGGTAGATCCAATAAATTTAGAGTAATGATACATGTATTAAAATTCTTATTAAAAATCTTAATAAAAGCATGTGTGCAACATCATAAAAATGTGTAAGTATCATTCTTTTTTTTTTTTTTTTTTTTTTATAATTTCTTTTATAGCTAATTATATTTGACCTATTATATTTTTAGTAAAATTTTAATTGTTAGTATTATAGAATTATTCATATGTTAGTGTTATAGAATTATTCATAAATTTATTGAACTTGCTTATAAGCACTTAGTACTCAATTATATATGAAAATTAATGTTTCGTCACCCGATGAATTACACCTCTGGATTCACGTAACAAACACTAGGCTTGACTATTGTATTTTGCATATGTTCTTATATATTTATATGACAAATGTTAAAGAGTGTCTCTTGAGCATTGTTTAACATTGAGATCAAGTTAAAAAGTATCTTGACAATAAGTAAAAGTATTATGAAATGTATTGATCTCAATAAAAAAATACATTGAATTCAGTAAAAAGTATCTCCTGTTTTTCAATTCTTTTAGATTTTTTTTTTTTTGTTTGTATCCTAGAAAATTTGTTAGCAAGGCTATATATATGTGATATTTATTGTGTGAATTTATATAAAGGATTACAAAAAAAATAGTAAAATCTAGATTGTGATATATGAATATGACATGCCTCATTATATATTCGCCTACCTAATTGTTGTTACCTGCTAACCAAGAAAACTAGGACAATGACACACAAAAAACGGGTGGATGGTTCTTAGCCTCTTGCATTTAAGCAGAAATTTGGGTTAACTTTTATTTTAATCAGGAAATTAAAGCTACAATGCAAATCACCATTAAGTTGTAAAATTATTGTTAGGATAATATATTTATTTATTCAGGAAATGAAAGATATTCCTGACCTATAGTGACCCCATCATTTCATCATTTGAACAAATATAACTAGTCATATCCGGAATAAAAACTAAGAACTATCAGAAAAGTCACTAGAAAATATCTGTGGTGTTGATTTAAGCTCGAGTATTTATGATGTAGCAAAATTATAGATCCATCACTTTAAGGAGAAAAAAAGGAGCCCAAATCGATCCTTCTTTTTGTTTTGTTTTGTTTTGTTTTTTTCTTTTTCTCTCCTAATGAAAAAAAAGCAGCGCAAAGAAGTCAAGAGCTTCTCTTTGCAAGTTTCTACTTGTGCCCGTCTTTGCAGGGCATTTGAGCCTATTTTTCGACTCAATTTTGATAATTCAAACCGTTCATATTTTATGATTTATTCAGTATATCATACCTGTAAAAAATTAAGTTGATCGGATATCAAAAAGTATGTGTTTGAAAAATTGAACTAAAAACTATTTTTTTTAAAGAATTTAATAAACAGTTTCCGAACATATGCTTTCTGCTATCCGATCAATTTGATTTTTTACAAGTATGATATACTGAATAAATCATAAAATATGAACTGTTCGGATTATCAAAATTGGGCCTAAAAGTAAGCCTGAAGGCCTTGCAAGGACGGGCGCAAGTAGAAACTTGCAAGGAGAGGATCCTTATACATATTTAGGCCAAGTTTGACAAGTCCAGAATAAGTCAAAAAGTTAAAAAGTTACTCAAAAAGTTAAAAAGTCAACACTATTCACCAAAAGTCAACAATTACGGCTTTACAATTCCCAATTCTAATTTTCTCTTACAAACTAATTTTTACAATTTTTTATTACACATTTTTTCATAAAAAATCAAAAAGTTAACTCAAATATCTATATTTTCTTTTTCAATTTTTTAATTTAAAAAGATAAAAAATATATTTATTTAGAACATTCCAAACAAACCCTTAATGGCCAATCATCCTGAACCGTAAGAAAGAAGGATTCGAAACTGGATCATGAGGCAAAACTCTCCAAAACTTGACTTTGACTTATAATAAAAGATATTCCAAATGAGTGACTTTTCTTTAGATAATAGCCCTTAGAGCATCTCCAACCACATCCTCTTCTCAAGAGGATGGAAATAATATTTTTTATTCAAAAAGTAAATATAGAGGAGGTCACTATTTATTCAAACTCCAACCACAAACCTTCATTTCCTTCATTCAAACTCCAATCAAAAAGTAATTTTTGCTTATTAATAAATATTTAATTTTATAATTTTTGTAAAATATATTTAATATTATACTCATTTTAAAGGTATGATTTATACTTTTTTATTGATGTCAATTTTATAAAAATTAAATAAACACATTAAAAGTTATTTCAAATATAATAAGAAATATAAAGTGAATAGTGTTTTGGAGGTCTCCTTTATTTTTTCATCCTCCCTTCATATTTGAAGGATCAATCCATCTTCCTTCATTTGGGAGGAAGAAATGAAGGATGGGTTGGAGCTCAAAATTAGGAAGGATCCTTCATATTTAGAGTTTTGAAGGATGGGTTGGAGATGCTCTTATACTTCGGCTACTAACAAAGAAGCTACGGTTTGATAGACCAAGACTAGGGGCTTTTTTTAGCTGCGTGTAGAAAACAGTGAGTAGAAAAAACTCTATTAAGAACCAATTAGGCCTAACTTGATTGATTATCATAATTTTTTTAAGGATTTAGAGGTTGTTTGAAGTGTCTTAAATAAGTGTATTTTTTATTTTTTTAGACTAAAAAGTTGAGGTTAAAAATATGAATGTTTGGGTTAACTTTTTGACTTTTTATGAAAAAATGTGTAATAAAAATTTATAAAAATTGGTTTGTAGGGAAAAATTAGAATTGGGAGTTGTACAACCGTAATTGTTGACTTTTGATGAATAGTGATAACTTTTTAACTTTTTGAGTAATTTTTTGACTTTTTAGCTTTTTTGAAACTTCCCAAACTTGGCCTTAGGGGTTGTTTGGGATGACCTAAATAAGTGCACTGTTTGTCTTTTTACGAAAAGATGTTCAGAAAAGTAGAGAGATGATGTGATGAAAAAAAGATAAAAAGATAAAAAGTGTGTACTTATTTAGGATAGTCAAACTTGGCCTTAGTCTCGTTTGGCAAGTGATAGTTTTAGTAAAAAAAATCATTAAAAAAGACCAAAAAACTAACAGCTTATACCAAAAAATTAAAAATTCTTTTTTCTCTTTACTTTTTGCATATCTTTTCGTAAAAAATCAAAAAATCATCCCAAACATACTAATTTTTTTATATTATATTTTAGTCAAAAATTCAAAAAATCACTAAAAAAACATGTTCACAAACGAGACCTTAATCTCAAGAGGAAAGTCATGAGTTCAATTCTTAATAAGGTGACGCACTTGGTGTTTAGCAAAAGTGAGGAGGCTAATTTTTATATGTACTAATCTAACAATTAACGATTGACTTTCATCGATAAAAAAAAAAAAAAACAAAAAAACTCTATTACTAAGGCTCTTATAATATCAATTAAAACTGTCACTAACACATAATTTTGATAAACAACTCCGTAAGAAAATCTTCGAAGAATAGTACTATCTTTTAAACTTAAGTATGAAATGGGATATATTCAATCTAAATTTAGTCCATTGAAAACTTTTTGGACAACTTTTTTCCATAGCATTGCTGGCTGAGTCATATTATTCCACACTGCCTTGTGGTCCTCACCTGCACCATTGGGTTCCCATTTAGACTTCTGTGTGGAGTCTCAAGCCCATCAAGGAATTTTTGGGTGTCGGGAGGGTAAATGCCACGTGGTACCATTCTTTATTGTGGTTGGATTTGACAGTAGAATCTATTATATTTATATGTTGAGTGTTTGGGAGATAGTAAGAGACATATGCATTTATGATTGGCGGAAGGTACCACCCGATAGTGCCACTGGGTATTCTCCCAGCATTCAAAAATTTCTCAACCAGCAGTGCAGTTAGAATCACACAGTTCTTCTTTTTGGTGATTGAATGCATTATCCAACTTCTGATCATTCTGTTACAATGGTCCATCCATGGTCATGGTAATGTTGCAGCTATGGCAGCTGGAGACACTTTTGCTACAGAAAGACACATATCTAAATTACAGTCAAGCACTCAGCTACACAAGCCAAGCCTTGAGCCAGAACCTGCATGGACTCAGAAAGAGAAGCCCATTAAGAACAATGAGCACAAAGTTTGTCTACATCTTGCAAGAGAATTGGAGGAGAATTTGGGTTCTCTGTTTGTGGATCATGATAATGATTGGTCTGTTCACATGGAAGTTCTTTCAGTACAAACAGAAGGCAGCATTCGAGGTTATGGGTTACTGCCTCCTCACCGCTAAAGGCGCAGCCGAGACCCTGAAATTCAACATGGCTCTTATCTTATTGCCTGTGTGCAGGAACACCATTACTTGGCTGAGGAACACCAAGTTGGGCTATTTTGTACCCTTTGATGACAACATCAACTTTCACAAGGTAGATCCCTCAAGCTCCTCCTTGTTTCTTTCTTGGGAAATTGCTTTTAAGTGATGCAGTGAAATATAATTTTATTTTGAAGGAGATTTTCTACGGTACAAAATCTAGGTTGGAGGGGCTATTTGGTGCAGTGAGATCCATCATAGGTTCCGCTTGATGATTTGAACTGCTCATTTTGTTGAACACTTTGTGTATTTCGCTCATAAAAAAATTAGATCAATCCGATAAATATAACTTGTTCAATTTACCGTATTTTTACTAAAAAATAAACGATAATTGTATTGTGAAAAAATAAAACATACATTTTTTATGACAAAATAATAAATTAAACAAGTTGTAATTATCGATCAACTTAATTTTTTATAAATAAAATACATAAAATGTTCGGCCAAAACGAACGATTTGAATCATTAAACAGAATTAAATGGTGAGTTTCAGAGGCCCAAATAGTCCCCTCAACCCAGATTTTAGACTAAAAGTAATCCCTCCTTTATTTTTATGGTGATATAAATTTTGTGTATGCATAGTACAAGTTCATCCTACATCAAGATTGTATCACAAATTTTTTTATTTATAATACAATATTATTTTTTTTAGCGCCCCACTAATTTGCAATTTTCGCTTCTTTCTTCATCATGGCTTCTTTCTTCATCATGGCTTGCTTCACACTTTTATCTCTGGTTCCCACTTAGATGACTTTCTCTAATTGAAAAGTCAACTATCAGTTGATCTCAATCGATCAAATAAAAAAAGCGCGTCCTTGTACAGGTTACATGTGAACGCAGTAAAGATTGATTACTTATTTCCTGGTAAAGCAGAAACTATAGACTTTTGTCATTAAGACGGATTTTAGATTCTTTTACCTGAAATTAGCACCGGTACTTTTACATAATTATTATAAATTGATAAAAAAATTTAAAATTTTAATTATTAATATATACAAATTTTGTCAATAATTTTTAACTATTTTTTAATATATACAGTCATTTATAAAAAAAAATTTAAAAATTTAATCATCATAATATTATTTTTTTTTATTACATCATTTTATGATTTTTCTTTGTGTAACTAAGAACATAGTAAAAGAGAAGAAGAAAAAGACCTAAGGAATCAGAAACTTCAGGAAAAGTTGAAACAATCTTAAGTTCCAAAAAAAAAAAAAAAAAGAAGCCAACATGCCCAGAAAGAGATCATGAATCTTTTTAGTTTGAGAGAATCACAACATTGATAGGTTGATAACCAAACAAGAAGTGGTTTTTCCACAATGGAATTAAAATTACAACATTGATAGGTTGATAAAAATGACTGATTGAATTGCAGCAGTAAATATCCTGTGTTAAATCTTGTTATCTCACTTCTAGTTTCATGCTTGTCAAAATGCTCCTAATTTTGTAATTTCCATCTAGTTAATTTCTTAATTTTTTTAAATTTTAAATTTTTTTTTTTTTCTGATCTTCACATTCCCCTTTTGGTAATCTACCACCTGTGTAGACAATCGCAGCAGGCATAGTAGTCGGTGTCATACTCCATGCTGGGAACCACTTGGCGTGTGATTTCCCGAGGCTTATCAATGAGTCTGAAAAAAATTATGAGACGTATTTGAACGATGATTTCGGCAAACACAAACCCAATTACATCACCCTGATTGAAGGTGTTGAGGGTGTGACTGGAATTCTAATGGTGATCTTCATGACCATTGCTTTCACACTCGCCACACGGTGGTTCAGGCGCAGCCTTATTAAGCTGCCCAAGCCCTTTGACAGGCTGACAGGCTTCAATGCATTCTGGTATTCGCACCACCTTTTTGTCATTGTCTACATCTTGCTCATCATCCATGGCATGTATCTTTATCTCGTGCACAAATGGTACCTTAAGACGGTATAATTTTGAAATCCTTTTTTTTCCCCTTCATTTTTTTTTTTAAAGTACCTCGAGTTGTAGGAATGTTGACAATTTTTCTGCTTGCAGACATGGATGTTCCTTGCTGTTCCTATTCTTCTGTATGCAGGGGAAAGGACCCTGAGATTCTTCCGATCTGGCTTCTATCCTGTCCGGCTTCTAAAGGTTTGCATAAAATACCTACCACTAATTCCATATAATTCAAATGCTTGATGTGCATGAGACCATTGCGTGCCTTGCGTATGGTTTTCCCATGTTAAGTTATTGTCCTCTTATTGTTTGTTGACTTAGGAGCTATATTTCTTCATTGTTAAACTCTCAGGTTGCTATATATCCCGGAAACGTTTTAACATTGCAAATGTCCAAGCCTCCCCAGTTTCGTACAAGAGTGGACAGTATATGTTCGTCCAGTGCCCTGCTGTTTCTCCGTTTGAGTGGTAAATCACTACTTATTACTTATACCCTCATCAAGTCACACAAATTTTAAATTTAGGAGAAACGTTCGTCATCTCCTTATTTGAAGTGTGTAAAGGTGCTAATGAACTCATGTTACATTGATGTCAAACCATTTATTTTCTTTATGCTAATAATACTTCTTTTGGTTAGTAATGATTATACAATTAATAGAAAACAAAGATATGAGAAATATGCCATGTAGTATTCAATTTGGTCCTGACAATAGTCAGGAGCAATTCTTCTGCTAGACTAATGTTCATTTCAATAGTCTTTAGGGCAGATTAGTAAGGCTATTTGGATCTTAAATTTGGGGAGAGATTGTTTTGGGGGTGGGTGGGTTGAGAACAAGAAATAAGAAGAGACTTGCTCGTATTGTTTCTTTCTTCTCTTGTTTAATGCCAATGTCCAATAATTTTTTTACTCCAGGCATCCATTTTCCATAACCTCAGCCCCTAGTGATGGCTATCTTAGCATTCACATCCGCCAACTAGGTGACTGGACACAAGAGCTTAAAAGGGTATTCTCAGAGGCATGTGAGCCCCCGGTTGGTGGGAAGAGTGGGCTACTCAGAGCTGATGAAACAACAAAAAATAGGTATATTTAATTTCTGAGTTCATTTGGTTTCTCATATTTTTTTCCCCTTTTGCTTACTGTTTCAGATGTTCAAATAAATTGGTATCTGAATTTTTGCCCTGGATAACAGTTTGCCAAAGCTCTTGATAGACGGGCCTTATGGAGCGCCAGCACAAGATTATCAAAAATATGATGTCCTGCTACTTGTTGGTCTTGGGATTGGAGCAACACCTTTTATCAGTATATTAAAAGACTTGCTCATCAACATTGTCAAAATGGAGGAGCAGGCTGTAAGTAACTTAAACCTCACCACTTCCATTAAAGAACTTCAATTACCTATTTGTATTCACAACTTGCCAACATGGTCAGTTTGACTGCTATAAATTTTCTAGACATATTACCTGACACTCTCGATACTGCTACAATGCAATTGATACTACTATTTAAAGCCTTGCATATGATATTACATATTGAATCTTCAACCATGATTTCTTACTTTACAGGAATCAGTCTCAGACTTCAGCAGAGTCTCAGATCAGAGTATTGGGGCTACTGATGATTCTTCCTCTGTCAGTAAGGGGAATCCAAAACGAAAGAAAACTTTAAAGACAACAAATGCTTACTTCTACTGGGTAACTAGGGAGCAAGGCTCATTTGATTGGTTCAAAGGTGTCATGAACGAAGTTGCTGAACTCGATCAAAGGGTAACAATAACATGAAATGTGTTGAGCACCTCCCATTTGCAATTCAATGTTTTATAAGTTTATTTATTGTTATAGTTTTAAATTTTTGATTTCAGGGTGTCATTGAGATGCATAATTACTTGACCAGTGTTTATGAAGAAGGAGATGCTAGATCAGCCCTCATCACCATGGTCCAAGCACTAAACCATGCTAAGAATGGGGTTGATATTGTATCCGGCACTAGGGTAAGATTGATATCTTTCTGTCCTCTCTATTGTCTTCTTATACAACACCTCCTTAAGTCATTTACATATTGGATGTTTACATCATATGATTTGGTTGGTATGCTACCCTCTAGATGGCTAGGTATCCTCTGTCTCAACAAATTTCTGTTTTCCTATTCTAATATACTCATAGTAGTTAAATCATATAAAAAATTTTAGTCATGAAAATATTGGAACATGACTAAATGACTGAGTCAATTGAGACAAATGAACCACAAAATATAGAATGCAAATGATTTGTTTTTGCATGATATTTGTTTTTGAAAATGGATACAAGAGGTGATTAGAAGTGCATTAAATATATGATTTGATGTCATAAAATTTAAAATACAAAAATTTTAAGGCATAATCATGTAATTATAAGTACATTAAATATGTAATTTGAAATTTTGAATATAGAAAATTCTCGTATTCTAATTTAAAGAATAAATACATTTGGGACCATACTTTAGGTTAGTGGAATGTCTTGTCAATGACTAATGATGATCTCAAGCTTGCTTGTTTTGTATGTTCAGGTGAGAACCCATTTTGCAAGGCCGAATTGGAAAAAAGTTCTCTCAAAAATATGTACCAAACACGCCAATGCAAGAATAGGTGAGTCAACATTTATGAGAGTCGAAAAAGCAATTTTAATGCAACTTTTGTCTTTTTTCTAATGTATCATTATTGTGGTTTTGGTACTATGGTGTAGGAGTTTTCTACTGTGGGGCACCAGTCTTGGCTAAAGAACTCAACAACCTCTGTCATGAGTACAATCAAAAGAGTTCCACCAAGTTCGAATTTCACAAGGAGCATTTCTAAAAAAAAACTATGGTCAGTGCTTATTGACCTATTATTTAGTACTCTCCCATTCCCACCAAGTCACACCCATCTCTAAATAAGAGGAAAAAAGAGGTTGCAGTAAAGCTTTGTACATTCATAATAGAAATAATAAGTCTATTGCACAGAATTAAATTACATATCAAGAATATATATGTCAGTATGGTAAAATTCGAACTGATATATACATTCTTGATATTTTTGAGTAATTTAATTCTTATTCTTAAAAGGGGAGTAGATAAAGTATGTATGTATACAACATATATTTTTTTTCACCATACTATTGGATGGTGAGATTGGGGGTTATAGTAGTCATACACATGGCAACCATCCAAAGGTGGTAGAACAAGTGGTAAGCTGACTCAACCTGGAAGAGGATCAGAGTGGGATACAGCTAAAAAAAGAGGTTTGACTTTGGACACGGTTGCAATGGGGTTGGACAAAGACAGTTTTGATGTATCCCACGTGGGTGGTCTTGTGGGGCTATGGAGGTGTAGGTGGAGGTGGAGGTGGCCCACGGCGGAGTAGGACAGGTTTTGTTTGGTTGTTTGTTGGACTTTCTTCTTCAAATTTTCATGAAGTTGGACCAGAGAATCCTTCTAGAAAAGGGGGTCATGTCGACGTGGAGTCATCTTCATTTTCTTTTATGTTTATATCAAATATCATTTTAGACTATGTGTAAAATGAAGTTTTTGTGTTTGATTTACGAATTTGAAAAATGATTTGGAAAGATAAAAGATAAAAATATGTAAAAAAACAAATGAAATGTACTTATAATTCATTCATATTTTACTTATTTTTTTTTTTTTTTCCAAACATTTTTAAATTTATAAATCAAACACAATTGTAATGTTATCCTTTTAAATTAGAGTATTTTTTTATTTTTTTAAGTGTAAAGATAGATTGCCATTAATTTCTTGTGGAATGCCCTTCAAGATGGAATGGATACATAATGTTCAATATTTTATCTTATGACGAGGATGAATGATATTAAAAGAGAAAAAATAAATATTATGTGTAGAATGGTGTGATAAATTATGATTTTTTTTTCTTTAAAAGTATAATGCTCATGATTATAATTTGTAAATATGCTACTGTCATTACATAATTCTAGTAGTAAATTGTGTATGAAATTATGATATTTTAGGATTTTCTAATAATGGTAAGTGGTTGGGAACTTGGCTGTGATGATCTACGCTTAGAATTCTAAATTTCTAATATCATGCAAGCCTCAAACAAGAGTAGGGCTGCCCTATTATAGTTAATGCCCCCATGGACATGCCCAATTCTAATTATTTTTCATGTATTATGATTTCAATGAGCTATATTTGATATGGAAAATTTTAATTTCAGTGGAATTTAAAAAATGTATATTTATACATTAAAATAATAAATTGCACAACATTAAAAGTCAATTTTATAAACTTGTTCATGTATTTAAAATTATTTTTTAAACTTTTCACTGATTTGTTATTTCTCCTATTTAGTAAATCCGTATAAAGTTACATGGTCTTAAAATGGATACTCCAGTAAATTTAATTGTTTTGGGTTCAATTTCTGATCATATTATACTTCTCAGTCATGATTGATACTCGTGATTTGAGATCGACTAATTTTTCAGTTTATATTTATTTTAATTGCAACTGTAAGACTAGAAATGATATGGGTAACCAAAAAAACCTAAACAACACCTGCTCCAAAATAAGCGGAATTATTATTTTTTGAATGTCTAATCACCATTACTATGTTTTGAATTGTCATTACTTTTTAATAAGCTAAAAAGTTTCACAATATTTTGCCTATAATTTTCCTTAACCCGGATGACAATGGTGGATGGGACATATATTTTCCAATCAAGAAAGAGCAATGCAAGGCACATAAAATTTATAAACAAAAAATATCAAAAACATTTATTACATAAACCAGATTCATTTTAGATGTAAATATTTTTAAGTATATTTTTATACAACAATTCTGTGCATATTTTTCTGCTAGAAAAATGGACCATGGAAAGTGATCGGGGGTACTCTTAATTAGTCTGCAAAATTTGATGCTCATTTATTCTTACTAAATTACGAATAAACATTTCATTTCCATATATTAGGTGGACTAGATTCTTCTAATCTTTTGATTAAGCAAACTCATCTACACATAATATTGCTGATAGGGGCTTCATAAAAAATAATTGAAACAAATGCAGTCGGTGACAAATGCACTAATCAAAAAATAAATGGATGATTTATTTTTAAAAATACACTTATCGTCTATTTTTGTAGAGACAAACACAATAAAATAAAAATGTTATCATTATCGGATCAACTTAATTTTTTTTTATAAATAATGTATGTAGTATTGAATTGGTGCCCATGGTGAGCCCTTCATGTTTGAACAATACCATCAAATTCAAATTTGAATTTGAGAGAATTTCAACTTGTTTTGAATTTTATTTTGAGGATGAATATGCATTCGTGTGCTTTCTATAAAGCTAATCCAAAGAAACCATCATAAAATGATTTTGATAAAATGATTTGTTAAAATAATAATAAAAATTCATTACAAATAAAATTATAATTCACCATTATAAATTATAATTTTATAAAAAGGTTAAAGAAAGAATTAACATACCCAAATGTAAATAGAAAGTGGACTATATGGACTGGCCCATGCTAAAACCCAAGTTGTTACTTTTATCCAAACTATGGCCCAACCTGGGATGTTATAGAGGAAAAATTCATGAGGAGAGAAAGGCTTCTCTCAAATATCTATTCTAGTCAAGGAAAATCGAAAGCTCTTTTTTATGTAACTGTTATCTAATAATGAGAGATTGAATGCAGTTAGAGAAGATTAAGGCCAAGTTTGGGTACTCCCAAATAATCCAAAAAGTCAAAAAGTTACTCAAAAAGTTAAAAAGTTAACACTATTCACCAAAAGTCAACAATTACGGCTGCACAACTCCCAATTCAAATTTTCCTCTAAAAACCAATTTTCACAATTTTTTATTACACATTTTTCTATAAAAAGTCAAAAAGTTAACCCAAACATCCATATTTTCAACCTCAATTTTTTTGTCTAAAAAGACAAAAAGTATACTTATTTAGTCTTCCCAAACAAGGCCTAAAGAAAACAAAAATTCAAAAATTGAAATCAGAAAGTGGACTATGTAGTGGCCCATATGTTAAAACCCAAGTTGTTACTTTTGTCCAAACTATGGGCCCAAATGTTACGGCAATGACCACTTGTCACTTGATGTTATTGAGAAAAAATGCATTGATAAGAGAAAGCTTCTCTCCAAAATCCCTATTTAGTTGAGACTCATTTTATATATGAATAATGCTATATGTATCAATTGATATATCAATTAGTATACTAAAAGATGATGTGAATAATGAGTGGGGTTATAATTTTAAAGTGATAATGTCATAATATATACTGATACACTAATTTGTATATCAATTAATATGTGTAATACCATCGTTTATATACTAGAAGTTGAGCTCACATGTAATATTTGTGCAGAAACATGCAGTTGTAATTATTTTATTTTTTTTAAAAAAATGAACGTGAATAAAAAAAGTCAAAAATTGAAATAAAAAATTTGCCTAAAGATAATTTAGACATTAAAAAAATGTGTGATATAATTGTTTACACCATATAAATTGCATGCTTTATATTATATATATATATAGATATAAACCAAAAATAGAAAGTGGAATATAGAATGCCCCATATCTAATCCTAACTTGTTACTTTTACCCAAACTATCGGCAATGACCACTTCCCAAAGTAGGATGTTATGGGCTTTACGGTGTTATTTTAAGGGACATTTATATACAAGTCTCATATTGTGAACTTATAATCCATTCAGTCCTAAATAAGATTATCTGCTCCTTCAAGTCCCATTAATTTTTAATAGATCAATTTACCCTTCTAAGACATACTCCATCACTACTAGATGTCTTATTGCATGCTTGGTGTGAAAGTAAGTTGTTGTGTTTATTTTCTCTCTCTTACTTTTACAGCCACTCCCCAACAATAACAACCAAACATCCTATTCTCTCTCATTTGTTCTCTCTCTTTTTTTGGTTTCAGACTCTTTCTCTCACATTAAAAAAAATGGAGCCCAAGCTTTTTGACTTTGATTCTCTCCTTATCTATCATGCCGTCAATACATGGCTCGACTCCCATACCATCTTCGTTCTCCTCCACCATGCCAAATCAAAGCTCGTCTTCTCGATTTCCATATTCGATCACTAGTCCTCGAAGCTCTCTCTTTGTACCCACCAAATATACAACATCCTAAGTTCATCCTCATCATGGATGATGTGGTTTCAGACCCAATCCCTCATCATTTGCTATTGGTGACTACTAGAGCTTGGTAAAAAATGATGATTCTAGGTTCAACTGGGTTTGTTCTTTAATTGAGTGGGACTCGATCACATTAAACTACACCTCCAAGATCACTTCTTCCCCGAAAGAGGTAGTTCATTCTCACCGTGCGATTTTCAATAGGTGTGCAAAAACTAATAAATTTTCATAAAAAATGGTTATGTAAAACTGAGAAATTTCTCAATTTTTTCTAGTTTTAAAATTGAGAATATTATCAGTCTAAAACTAAAAAATGATAATATTCTCGCTTTTAACACTACAAAAATTGAAAAATTTCTCAATTTTATCGATATTTTGCATCAAATCATTCTCAATTTTAAAATTGAGAATATTTTTTAATCCGGATATTCTCAATTTTTCTAGTTTTAAAATTGAGAATATTATCACCTAAAACTAAAAATGATAATATTCTCAGTTTTAACACTACAAAAAATTGAAAAATTTCTCAATTTTACTGGATATTTTTGCAATCTGAAATCATTCTCAATTTTAAATTGAGAACATTCTCAGTTCTTACCTATAAACCAGATCTCCTGGCCCATCTCTTTAGTCGATTTAATATGCTCTGTTCCGAATCTTGAAATTGAGCAATCAAACATTTTAAGGGCTGGAGTTACACACACACACACACACACACAAAGTGCTGCAAAATGAAGTGATCGAGGAAGAGAATAGATCGAAACGAAAGTGTAAAAGGTTGAGGCATCACAAACCTCAAATTTAAAAATCTTCGGATAATCCAAACGATCATCATCGTCAAGTGTTTGAAAAGATCCATGAAGATGCAGACTCTGCTCCTCCTCCTACTCGTAAAATTTCTTAGGGACGCCCAAGTCCTCTTCTTTCTCAAGTTGTCTTCTTTCTCCGGTTGCATCTCAGAATCCGTTAGATTCAAAAGGGCATGAACGTCAATTGCATTCCAAAATGGGACTTATGTGTCCAAAAACTATTGCAAAGGACTTGAGTTACCACACCTACTATCATTAAGACTTTTAAGTAATTAATCCTTATTTTAATAAGGGGAAATTGTATTTAAGTGGAGTAGTTGAAAAAATTTACATTTTTATGATATTGTAATTCTTTTGTGTGTATGGTGTAAGTATACTTTTGTGCTTGGTGCAATTATTCCAGTGTCAAAGTTGCATTAAAAAAAATCATTTATAGTGTAATTGCTCCATGTATTTGTAATTTTCTCTTTTAATAATTGGTTTTATTCATTCTTTAAATGCCCCACAGTGATAGAATTTGGATTGTAAGTTTTTGTTTATATATTTTCAAACTATTCGTGTGCAATAAATAATTTTTTTCTTTTATTTTTTTATCCAAAAAAACAAAAATAAAAAAAATGTTTTTTAAGTTTTTTAAATAAAAAATACAAAACTGGCAATATTGCTAAATCACTTCCACCTAAAATATTAAAAAGTAAATCCACAAAATAAAAAAAGAAAGAAAGAAAAAGAGCCTAATTATGTACACAATACATAACTTGGCTAGCAATACTACAATCCTACAATAAATAATTAATGGTCATAATTCAACTAGAATGTGACCCCACAGCCCATTAATTTGAAATTTAAAGGTGCATATGGTCCTATCTCAAAAAAGAAAATGGTAAAATGTGTATCATAGAATTTAACACCTATCGATGCCCCCCCCGCCCCCCTCTTTTTTTTTTTTTTTTTTCAATTAAAATAGTAGAGTTACGTGGGAGTATCATAACTCCTTCATGCCCAAATTCCATCATAATCGGTTGACGGCCAAGTTGAGTAATGGTAGGAATTATAAAAATAATTATGAAAGATTTTTTATTTGTGAATTATACATACAATAAAATACTACACACTAATTTATGGATAAAAAATCTTCATAACACATTTCATGATTTTTTTTCATGATTTTTAAGGGTGTGTTTGATTGGGAGATTAGGGAAGATTATTTATTGTTCAGATTGCTTATTTGAAGGAGTGAATAGTCTATCGTTTGTTTTTTTTTTAGTCCACCGGACATGGAGTCCGGCCGGACTTCTTATCCCCTATATGGGGGATTATACTATCCTGGGGGGTGAGAGGGTGTGGGACAATTTTGGAGGAACTATTTATTGTTGGGATTAGATAATGAAATAACCATTTTGACCCTCTACTATTTAATTATGTATTATATTTAGTAAAATTCAATAAAATTTAAATGTCTCAATTTAAAAATAAAATAATTTTATTTAACTTTTTATTGATGTTTTATTTATTTATTTTTTAAATAATTTTTTTAAAATATTTTATTGATGTTTTATTTTAAAATTTTGTTTATATTTTATTTTATTTAATTTCATTATTTAAATTTTAATAGATGTTTTATTTAATTTCATTATTTAATTATTATTATTTTTAAAGATAAATTTATTTAAAATTTTAATTAAAAATAACATATATTTTTATTGATATTTTATTTATTAAATTTAAAAAAAATAAATTTATTTAATTGTGTAAAAAAATAAAATTAAATTAATTTTTATTTAATCTAGCTAAAAATAATTAAAATATTAAAGATATGTTTAATATTGCTATTACTTAGTAAACAATTGAAAAATGATAAAATAGTCTTTTGTTCATTTATCTTATTCAATTCATTCAATCAAACGTTGGATTCACTAAAATAGTTCTTTTCGTAAATCTAATCTCATGAAAAATAAACATAGGATACATATCCAATCTAATCAAATAGTTCGAGATTCACAGCCCCTGACTTAAACCGATAGATTCTAATCTCTCATTATTCAGTCTGTCCAATCAAACACACCCTAATATTATTCGGTTAGATTTAACTCAACCTAAAAGAAAGAACTCTAGCCAAGATAACAGTGGGTCCACAGTTAATACAATAAGTCCATATGCACATAAGTCGAATATAAAATGAGACATAAATGTCTTATAAGGAGTGAGACCCGCATGATATAGGACCCACATGACATGGGACCCACGCCAAAAAATTATATAATAATTTCGAAATATCACATGGCCATACTTATTCAGCAAATGCAATTATCATTATGCCTTTTATGTTCATCTAATATAAATAATCAATACTCCACATTCTTCACCAATTATACTGTCATACAATATCATGTGATCATATTCTGAAACTATCGAATGATTACCCGAAAGCTCCATCACTTATGAGATATCATTGGGTGTGTGTAACAAGCCCGCGAGGGACCTCGGCTACAGTTCGGACTCCCCTTTTTGTTTGTTGCGGTTCGTAATCTGAACCAAAGAGTCAAACTCTGGCAAATCGTTTTGAGAAAAAAACAGATTTTGAAAAGAAGTGCCAAACATGGACTGCTTTGCCAAATACAGAGTCGCCACCTAAATATTTTTTATGGGAAAATTTAGGAAACCCTGACTCAGTGCCGAAGGCCACGTGTTCGTCATCACCAAAGTTGTCTTGGCTCGGGAGCTTGGGTACGACGAAGGTCACTATGAGCACTCTCTCGCCCTCAAGACCGCCTCTATCGACCAAGATATCCGATTTTGAAAACGTTATGTGTTCTTATTCCGGTTATTAGCCTAGAATTACTATGTTATGCGCACAGCAAACAAGTATAGACTAGATTGCCTAATTTGGAAACAAGCATTGCATATCCGTTTGTTTTGAAAAGCGCTTCGGAATTTGTTACTCCCAAGTAGGCTAAAACACGGATTTCAACGAGTTTTTCCAACTCAAACAATCCAACCTTCACCCACAGGCATTCAAACAGTTTATCTCATATAAGCACTTAGCCACATGGTAAGCATACTGTCATGGCAACATTCACACGCATGTGATATGCTAAAGCATAAATACTTACATCGCACTGTACAAAACAATAAACTAGTTAGCAAACATGCATGTCCTAGTTCATGTTAAAGTGACTAATGCAACACATGCGTAATGTGATTAGGATAGGCTCACTAATCTACGATGACATGTGAAATGCTACTAACACGTATTCAATTTGGAAATTGAAATACGATGCAGTAGAATGATGCCGAGCCGGTGCATGTAAGAAAATGAATTGATGCACGCATGCATTGCATGAGGTATGCTAATTTAAATGTGCCCTAATACTAACCATCAAAGCAGTAAGTAAAAGGAAGAAAGAAGTGGGGTTGGAAGACATGCACACCACTCACCCACACTTATTACAAATTTGCCCTCCGAGGACCAAATAAATAATACAAATTAATTAACTACGCAAGCTAATTAAATATTACAAATTGCCTAATCAACTAACAAACTAATTAAACTAGGAAAGCAAGAACCGCCGAGGAGAGCGATGCAAGATGCTCTGTCCTCGCTAAGTGCACGGCCATGCATAGTTGCCTCGCTTTCCTGCTCGCCTCTCAAGATCGCCAAAGTCTCAAGGATGCCTCTCGATATCGAATCACCACCGTTGAGTAGAATTACCACCGGCAAAGGAATTGTGGTCACCGCACAAAATGAATCCATCGGTTGGTGATTTATCGCCGCCGGCAAAGAATGCCTGCAGAACTCACAACGCAGAACTTGCATGGCAATACAATTCAAGCAATGTATGCACCAATCATGTCCCCTATCATGTTTGTGACTCAAAGGGGCATGTGTTCGATTCTCTGACCACCAATTACGATTTCCATGCATGATGGCCCAAAGAATCAAGTGTGCAACTTTCATGTCAAATGAAATGCAAACCAAACAAACAAACCAAGGCCCAATTCCTATCACCAAGTCAAGGAACAAGGCATGCATGCAAGATGCAATGCAACCTAGGCATGCAAGCTAAGGATGCAACATGGCATGGCAAGACACTAATGCAAGCATACAAGCAAACCCGAGGCAATGCAAACCGATGAAAAGGTGGACTTAGACATGATTTAGGCAACTCTAAATAAGCCTAAAACAGGGCTAAAAACCAAGGAATTGGGATCAAACATACATACACACATGCAAGTAAGTTGGACCAACACTTAGGCATTAAATAAGCAACTCTAAGGCACACTTGAAAGGGGATATCATGGACAATTAGCATGCAACATAAGCTCAAAATCATGTTAAAACATGGTGCCAAACCAAGCAACAAGGCAAGCTAAACATGCAACAATGGTCCAAGCATTCAAGGCTCACCAAAGAGGCAATGGACTACACTTAGTATAACCACACATGGCAAGACTTAGGCAACCAAAAACAGAGTTTTAACACATGAAACTAAGCCCAAAAGACCAACTAGATGGCATCTAGATAGTTTGAATTTAAAGGCATGAATAAATGCTAAAACATGGAGCATGCAAGGCAAGCTTTCAAAGCTTCAAAGAGGCATCCAAGGCAAACATATGAGCATGTCAAAGGGACTGAAATAACATGTAGGGTGGTTCCAAACCACCAAAATGATGCAAGCAACACATACTACACATTCACATACTTGAAGCATACAAGCTCAAATACAAAGGAGCTATACTAAGCATGCCAAGATCGACCCAAACAACTATGGACAGACCTAAAATATGGCAAAATGAGCACAAAATCTTCACAAGGCTAAGCCTAAAACATGCTAGAGCAAAGGCTAACAACCTAAGGTATATTAAGGCAATAACAAGGCATTACATGGTAGGTATGCTAAGTATGCATGGTGTACCAAAACCAACACACAACAAGGTTATATCATGGCATAATAAGCATGGAAAACAGCCTAGACATGATCAATACACACTCTAACATGATGCTCCCTCAAGAGGCCAAAAAGGGTCCCTTTCAAGGACAACAAGGAGAGGGGTGGCCTCCCTTGAAGACTTCAAGATTCTCCACCACTGAAATCCCTCAAGATTTCAGTGGTGAAGAGGCCCAAATACCAAAGTCTCAAAACTTGCACAAAAATAGCACAAAAAGGAGCCTTACAAGGTTTAGGAGGGGTCAAACAAACCCAAACCACAAAACACTCTTAATAGACAATCAAGAGGGCTAAAAAATAGAACTTTTTTGTATTATACACTAAGCACAAAAACAGCTCTAAGATAGGTAGAAAAGCAATGCAAAAATGGGGAATAAAAGGGAAGTTTCTCACCCTTGTAGACCACCTTCACAAATGATGCTCCAACAGCCCTCCTTGGCTTGAATGCAGCTCCAAAACACCAAAACCAGCCCCTTAGAACCTCAGTAGCCAAAGGAAGGTGAAGCACTAGGTGTTTGTGTGCAATAGTATGGACTAAAACACCTAGAACACAAAGAGAGAAAAAGAGAGATAGGAGACATGTATGAACCCTAACCCTAAAACCAGAGCTTCTCTCTGTGTTTTTCTCTCCAAAATTCTCTAACCTCATGCCAAGAGAAGAGACCCTTCTCTTATAGGCAACAAACTTGTAAAGCTTATACAACAAGCTTACAAGGAGAGCATCCCTCCATACACCAGTATGGAGGGGAACCAAATGCCACACAGCTGTTCTAAAATATCTGCAAAAGCAGATGAACAGTAGTCGGCTGGCCAAAAATGTCATTTTGACAAAATGACTGCCGACCGGCAACAAGGAGTGCCGACCGCCACATACATTGCCGGTGACAACAAAACCACCGGTGGCCTCTAGCCACCGCCGGTGTATGGGGATGCCTCACAAGGCATTCCTCGCCTCCAAGGCAAAACACAAGTGTTTGGTGCAAAACCGCACACAAACGGTCGAAGTTCGGAGATCCCGAGGCAGTATGCGAGACCTTCGAACTCCAAACGAACCCAAACATGGATATTCACCGAGTGTTCATACGGTGACGTCCAAGTCTTGAGGACGGTCAAAAATGGGGTGTCTCAAGGCCCTCTTTGATGTAACTCGAAAGTCATAACAATGACGGAGTGAATGTCAAAGCCGAGACGCACCCATTTTTGACAAGGTCAAGACTTAGACAAACATGCAAGGCAAACAAGGTATGCTGGCAAGGGCAAATGCAACCGAAAATGCAAGAAGCCGAGCATAACTTATGATCATGCAAAGAAAGTCAGAACGGCACACATGCACCAATTTTAAGCTAGCATACACCGCACTACACTACAATGCGAAAGGATGTAAGAGAATTATGTAATTCTCAGACGCCTCACGCAGAGGATACAATACTCATGGCTCGTCCGTTGCACCGGCCTCAAATGAACCGTACATACAATATCGTGCCTGAAAATAAAACAAACTTAACATGTACAATGTCGTTAGCAACATGCATGACAATGCAAATGAAAGTGTAGACACCCCATTTTTGACCGTCCTCAAGACTTGGACATCACCGCTTGAACACCCGGTGATTATCCATGTTTGTGTTCGTTTTGAGTCCCCGGAGGTCCCGATCGCACGTGCCTCGTGATCTCTTAACTGGTTTGTTCTCAGGCTTGGTTTTCCACCAAGGCTTGTGTGTGTTTGCATTTGAGGGTAGGGGAAGGCTTGTTAGCCATCCCTAGAACCCACCGGCTGCCTCACACCTCCACCGGCTCTCCCTAGTAGCCATCGGCACTATTTTATTAAAATCCTTGGCCGATCGGCATCAGAGGATGCCTACGGCACATTTTTGTGCCGGTGACCTTTCCGAACCCTCTCGAGGATGGTGCATGCCACCGGATTACACCACCACCACTCCCCGTAGGATTGAACCCTTTGCACCCTTGACCTCCTTGAAGCTTCTAGAAGTTGCCTGGCTGCTTACTGTCTTAGCTTCCTTGGAAGCCAGAACCTGCACCCTTTGGCCTTACTTAGTCATTAAGTTTTGGCTTAGTTTTTGGCTATATATACTTGCATTCATCTCCATTGTTTAGGTTAGAAACTTAAGGTCAAAAACCGGACCTTAGGCATATATTCTCTGATATACATCCATATATATCTATATCTCCCTTCTCCCTCCTTGTGTGTGTGTGTTTTGGGACCAAATAGTGTGATTTACCTTACTTTTGCACTAAAACACACACCTTTACACCTTAGCTCGAGATTGGGAGGCTTGGAAGGTTGTTTGAGGTGGTTTTGGACTGGTTTTGAGCATTAAAGGAGGGCTGCAACCTTTGTTCTTCAAGTGTTCTTCAAGGGTAAGCTTGTTGCTTTAGATTCCCCATTCTTGCAACCTCTTTCTACCCTCTTTACTTTGTGTTTTTGAGTTTGTGTTTAAGATAAAAAAGTCTTGTTTTTACTTGCTCTTGAACCTTCATTAAGGTCATTTCATGGTTTGAGTTAAGCCTCATCACTTTAAGCCTTGTTTGGCCATCTTTGGTGCCTTTTTCTTAGGCCTTTTTGTTTTGGTGTTCTTTGATTTTCTCACCACTGAAAACCAGTGGGTTTTCAGTGGTGAGGATGATATTTTCGAGTCTCATTTAAGGGAGAGACACCCCTCTCCCCTTGGTCCTTTATTTGCCTTTGTTTTTGGGCTCATAGCATAGCATGTGTGCATGTTTGCATTTGGCTTCATTTCAGGACTTTTTGGGCTGTTTTAGGTCATGTTTGATCTCTGTTTTTGGTTGGAATTATAGCCTCTAACATGCTTCTCACACTTCCTTTGAAATGCTCTTTTATGCCTAAAAGCATGCCATATGTTTAAGCCTTATTTCGTGCATATCTTAGCTTGATTTCATGAAGATATGAGTATCATCTTGTCATGCATAAGGGCTGTGGGCCACCTGTTTTGGCTATGTTTGACATGCTTAGCATGGTTGCCTTGCTTATTGGCTTGTAGGCCTTGCTTCTATGGAGTTCTAGCATGCTTAACCTATCTTTATCTCATGATTTGGCATCATCTTAGACCCTATTTCAGTCCATCACTATGTTTGCATGTTAGCATATGTGGCTTAGTTCATGCTTTAAGGGTGTGCTCTTGTATGCTTTAAAGTAGGCCTTTGCATGCTTACATGTTTAGTGCATTTTGGGGTGCCATGAAGGGGGTTTGGGTGCTATTTTGTATGCTAAAAAACCTGTTTTGGTTGCCTCACATGTGCCATGATTGGTCTTGTTAAGTGGTGGTTCAATGTCTCACTTTGTGCTTTAGCCTTGAGCCTTATGGCTTGCATGCTTGTGTAGCATTTTGTCCATGTTTTGAGGCATGTTTTGCCACCGATTTAGGGGTTTTGAGGGCTGCCTCATTGAGCTTAGCCCACCTTTGCATGCTCATATCATGGTTGTTGCATGTTTGATTGATGAAACCTAGTATACATGCTAGTTCCATGTTTAATTGGTCCATGTTGCATGACATTTGTACCTTGCATACTTTAGCTCTTTGCATGCCTAACATGATAGGTTGCCTTGCATTTGAGGCATGTTGCATGAGTTGCATTCCATGGTTTGGTTTGGGGTTGTCAAACCAAGCATGAAGATAGAGAGGAGTTCACACTTGAGTGGTGAAACTCGTCTCCATCCTCAAGTCCCTAAGGCCCTTGATCTCCATATGATAGGGACTTAGTCTTCATTTGTTTGTGTTGCATGCATTTTCATATCAAAAGAGCAATCTTGATTCCTTAGGCTATCATGCATCAAATGCATAATTGATGGCCCTAGAACCAAGGGTCTTACCTCCTTGAGTCCCCAAGCATGATAGGAGGCAATGACCATGCTTACATGTCCCCCAAAACCCATGCCTTGCATTGTCATTTTGTCATTGCCGCTAACTGGCTGCCGCAGGGACTTCTTCGGCCGGGCATAGCTTTAATGTGCCGATCGCACTTTATTTGTGCCAGAATCACCACAAGCACCGATGGTCAAAAGGAGCACCGATGAGCTCTTCCTCACTGGGGTACTTCAGCCATCCTGAGGCATCCCAAACTTTGGGAATTTTTGGAGAGGCAAGAGAAATGGCAAGAATGCCATGGCACGGCTTTTCCCAAGTAGTCGCGACGAGCATGCATCATTCACTGATTCGAGGCAAGGTGAGGCTCCATTTATTTTATTTGTTTAATTTAATTTTAGTAATTAGAATTTGTAATATTTATTCATTTATTCTTTGGACTGTATTATTATTTTGGTCCCTCCGAGCGAGGGCAAAATTGTAATAAGGGTGTGTGAGTGTGTGTATGTCTTCCAACCCCACGTCTTTCTTCCCTTTTATTTACCTGCTTATGATGGTAGATTAGGGCACGTTTAATTTTAGCATACCTTATGCTATGCATGCGCATTCATGCATTTGTTTACATGCATCGGCCTTGGACATCATACAAATCGCATCGTACTTTCAATTCCAAATTGAATACGTGTTATTTGTAGCATTCCATATTCCATGTTTAGGATAGCCGAGCTGCTTAGATTACATCTTTGCATGTGTTGCATTAGACATTTCAAGATGCTTAGGTCCATGCATGGATTTCTAATAAGCTTCTTTTGGCTTGAGTACTAGGTGAGCTTTTATGCTTTAGCATATCGCATGTGTGTGAATGTTGCCATGATAGCATGCTTACCATGAGGATAAGTGCTTATGTGATATAACCGCATGAATGCTCGGATGGAGGTTGAATTACCTAAATTGGGGACAACACATTAAAATCTGTGAGTTTTAAAGCCCACTAGATAGTGGCAAAACCGCTTTTCTAAAAGCCCGCTGAGAGTGGCAAAACTCAAGATTTTAGCCTACTTATGAGTAGCAAATCATTTTTCAAAACAAACACGTAATGTTTTGTTCCAACTTAGGCGATTTGGTCTATACTTGTTTCATTGTCGCATAACATAGTAAATCTAGGCTAATAACCTAATAAGAACACGTAATGTTTTCAAAATCGGATATCACGGCTAGTAGAGGCGGCCTTCGACCGGCGAGAGGGTGCTCATAGTCGACCTTCCGATCGCATCTAAGCTCCCGAGCCAAGTCAACTTTGGTTATGACGGACACGCATTCTTCTAAGACCGAGTCGTGGTTTCCTAAATTTCCCATTTTAAAAAATATTTAGGTGGCGACTCAGAATCCGCAAAGCAACCCATGTTTGGCACTTTTTCAAAAATCGCTTTTTCTCAAAACGATTTGCGTAGTTGGACTCTTTGGTTCAGATTTAGAACCGTGACACAAATCGAGTCCGAATCAGAGTGAAGCCCACCTGCGCCTCTACGAAAAGCAAGACAACGCAGTCGCAAGGAATGTAAGACAATGCAAATGAGGCACGATGCTAATGCAAATGACGACACGATGCCAACGAAAATGTGACACGATGCCAATGGAAATGAGGCACACATGCCGATGAGGAAGATGGGGCATACCGCCAATGAAAATGAGACACGATGCCGATGAAGATGGGGCACACATGCCAATGGAAATGAGACACGATGTCGATGAAAGTGAGGCACACGCGTCGATGAAAATGAGGCACACGCGCTATCGAGAATGAGGCACACGCGTTAATCGAAAATGAGGCACACGCGCCATCGGGGAATGAGGCACACGCGTGCCAATGAAATGAGGCACACGTTAATGAAATGAGGCACACGCGGCTATCGGGAATGAGGCACACGCGTCAATGCAATGAGAATGAGGCACACGCGTTATCGCAAATGAGGCACACGCGCTAATGAAAATGAGGCACACGCGTTAATGCAAATGAAGCACACGTACATCGAGAATGAGGCACACGTGCTAATGCAAATGAGGCACACGTGCATCGAGAATGAGGCACACGTGTTAATGCAAATAAGGCACACATGCCATCGAGAATGAGGCACACGTGCTATCGCAAATGAGGCACACGCATATCGAGAATGAGGCACACGCGTGCTAATATAAAATGAGGCACACGTGCTAATGAGAATGAGGCACACGTGTCATCGTAAAATGAGGCACACGCGTTAATGAGAATGAGGCACACGCGTTATCGCGAATGAGGCACACGCGTTATCGAGAATGAGGCACACGTGTTAATGAGAATAAGGCACACGTTAATGCAAATGAGGCACATGTGCTATCGCAAATGAGGCACACGCGTTATCGAGAATGAGGCACACGTGCTAATGAGAATGAGGAATGATGCAAGTGTGACACGATGCCTCATAAGATGCAAAATAATACAAATGAGACACGATGCCTCATAAGATGCAATGATACCAATGAGACACGATGCCTCATAGGAATGGAATGATACGAGTGTGACACGATGCCACACGGAATGTAAATGTAAATGAGACACGATGCCTCGTGGAAATGCAATGATGCAAGTGTGACACGATGCCACACGGAATGTAAAATGATGCAAACGGACTTAAATGCGTAATAACGACGTGTTTTAATGCATGACAATGCATGGTAAGGGAATGCACGACAACGCTAACGATGCATCGAGGCGACGTATGTATTGAAATACATGACAATGCTTGTAATAAAAATGCAATGACAATGCATGAGAGATGTGCATGACACGCAAGGTGCGTGTTACAACGCGATGTAGTATGTGCATAACAATGCAACTATGAGGCGCATGATAGCGCTGATGTAATGCAATCAAATAGTGCGATGAATGCGTGCAACGCACACGGGGCAACTTTTGAATCTTGTAAAAGGCAAAAAGGATACCAAAGGATACAACATTGTATGAGTTGGAGTGCTACGCACAGAAGACGCGGTTCGAGGTCAAAACGGAGGCCGCTGAGCGCTTGAGATACACTTTCTTGCACTTTCTTGAGCTATGAAGACCAAAACTACTCATATGGCCTAAACAAGGTTGTGGGAACACCACCGTCGAGGGAAGCCACCGCCATCCAATCGTCAGCAAAATAATTTCATCGGCACAATATTCTCACCGCACAAAATGTTGCCGACCGCAAAAGTTCTGAAGTCAGGCAGATTCGACATTTCACCATGGGTGTTTTAAAATAGGGTTTCTAAACCCTATTTCTCACTTCCTCCTTCGCCAAATTCCACACCCTCTTTCTAGAGTGTTTTCTCCTCTTTTCATCATTTCTTTATGCTTCGCACTTTTCATCTTTCGATTCGTATACCGCTGTCAATACTTTGGACCGAACAAATCTTTGTTTCGTGCCTCTTTTGCCATTTCCACCTTTTTGGGGTTTGTTCCCTCGATTTCCTCTTGATTTCGTGTCTTTTCACATCCCGCCTTTTCGCCATTTTCCACCCTCCGGTTGACTTTTCGGTTGACTTTCCATATTCCAAATTCCGATTTTCATTTTCCGACCATTTTATCATCATTCTTGACATGGCGACGACATTCCACACGGTGGGACTCCCGGATCACGAGATGGATCCCGGTCGAGCTCCTACCTTTGAGCGAAGCCTGCTCGACCCGGCGACCTACCGCCGCGATTCATGTTCGCTTCGACGGATCAAGGCCATCAGAGTTTCGACATGGCGTTGATCCCGAGCTTCACACGTGAGCTCGCCTCTCACCTATCCTTCGCGCCCGAGGTAACATTTTTTCTCGCTTATTTTCGCAATGTAGAACTTTTAACTGGCTAACCGCCATAGCCGATTGCATTCTTTAATTGCTTTAGCTCGATACATCTGGTAATCAGAAGGATCACAAACACACTAGCAACCGATATCTGCTTAAGAACGACACATGCAAACACACCGCACTAGCCTTAATCACCCAAACACACAAAGACACACCGTATTTCACCGCAAACTCACCAACACCCAAAGATCTGCTTGAATCAAAACTTGCACGATAGCAGATTTGCATCGAACCACACAAACATGCCGACGATCATACGCTAGTAGTTCACTAGAAGTACACCGCACTCTAAGATCCGCTTGAATTTGAAAACTCGCGACGCATGCCAAATTTGCATCGATTCATGCGAACACGCCGACGATCATACGCTAGTTCATCAGAAGCACACCGCACCGGTATCTATTTGAATTTGAAAAACTCGCACGCATGCCAAATTTGCACTGATTTTGTCTGTTTCTTCAAAACTGGACATTTTACATTGCTTCGCGACTATTTGTTTGAAAACAGGAGACTCATACCATCTCGGGGTATGGGGAACACTGCCGCCAGGAGTGGTACGCCGAGCTTCCCGACGCAATTTGCCACATCGCGACCGCCGCTTTGGCGATTCTATGGGACTCTCCGTGCTCACTATATGCGCACCTCTCCTTGCCGCCCGGGTGGAGAGGTAGGGACACCACCGATTCATTCCATTTCTCGCGGCAGGGACATGACGATGACCCCTTATGATTTCGATGCTCACAGTATCCGTAGGGGTGATCCGATCCTTCGACATTGATATGGACGGACGAGTGACCGCCTCAGTCTACTGCGCGCCCCGCTTCCGCCCGTCCGATACTCCCCGTTTGAGGTGCAATTCAGGTCCAAATTTCTCCTTGTCGATGCAAATTCGATGACTCAGAGGTCAGAGAGAGATACGCACGCGCTTTCTCATGTTCCTGTTGGATTTACCATTTTCGCCGACCGGGCGAACACAAGGTTTCTTCGCTTACTCAACAGACTGTGGACGCCGTGACATCTACATTATGATCGTGGTGCCGCCTGCCACTTTATGGATACATGAGTTTAGCTTCGCCGCAATGACAGCTGTTTCGGGTTACCGCGTGTTTGGGAGGTACATTTTTTTCGCTTTTTATTTCGTTTATATTTTCAGACCGCACACCGCACACACCGTAGTCTCGCTTACACTTATCGCATAATCGCATACACACGGCACACACATACTCGCTTTAATCGATCAGACATCGCCACACCGCACACTCGCACAATACACCGCACAACACATGGCTCGCTTATTTCGCTTTACTCTATATTCTCGCTTTATCCGATAAATGCACCGTATTTACCTTGCGCTTGTGGGTTTATGCCTACTTTCCTAGGCTCGCCTCGCATCGAGACGGAGACTCCTCTCGTCATCCTTTTCGCCGCTTTGACGGAGATGCACCTGAAGGCCGCGAGAGACATTTAGCTTCTTCCGCCGCTTCTTCGACACCATCACCCCCGCAGAGGTACGTTTTACTTGCAGTTTATTTAAGCTTTGCCTTTCCACTACATATTTCAATAACAGTAGATAACAAATCAGACAGATTTTTCAGATCACCGGCCTTTGGGCCTTTGCCACCATGATGCGGATTGGTTTGCCCAGATCGATGAGACCTCGATTTCGGGATTCTCGGAGGGTCCGGCCTGGCTTGGTACCTGGCGAAGGCTTGCGCTGCACCCGGGTTTATCGGAGCAGATAGTCCTGCGGCACTCCCCGAGCACATGAGGGATACCAGAGATTCATCGCCGAGCAGATGGCGACTACACCATTGGCCGGGAGGCGACGACTTCAGAGGCGAGGGCGACTTGAGTACGCCCGATTTCATCATGCGACCTCTGAGCAGCGGCCGCCAAGCGAAGAGAGAGAGACCAGCAGCCGGGCCGGAGGAGCGGGCCGGAGGGGAGCGCCGAGGAGAGCTCGAGTCCGAGTGGGCGGAGTTCACGAGGGCGGGATCGTTGGCCTCGCTTCGCCGCTTTTGACTTTCCGAGAGCAGGGTGAGGCGACCTATCAGATCCCCTTCGCCGGCTGATCACGAGTTTGTCAGTGTCCCCGACTTGTCTCCGGTATGTATTACTGCATTTTTGTACAGTCATTTCATTTCAGTTTATTTGATATTCCCCAGAATATTGATGCATCTGATACTTTTGCAGGCTTCTTCTGAGTACACCCTAAATATTGAAGATGAATGCCTCCATGATGGGGATGCTACAATAACCTTCGACCTCCTAGCCCTTTACAAAGATTCCGGTATGTTCTTTTCGACCACAAATTTCAAACCATACACAAACCGCTTCGCATAACTGATGCACGACACAACACCGATACCCAATTTCACTTCAGACTGATACATCAGACTTTCACGATCAGATCTCAAGATCGATTCATCACACAAAGATATACACATCGACTCATACATCGTAGTCTATACCGATTCTGTTCACAAGATACAGATTGTACTTATACATTGCATTCTATACTGATTCACGCCACCAAGACTCACAGATCAGACTATACATTGCATTCCATAATCGATTCATTGCTCACAGTATTCTGATGCATTCGCCTTTCATGCTTTTTCAGCCTCCCTTCCAGATTTCTCCGGTGGGTGGCGCTCCGGCTGGACCTCCCATTTCTACCCGGGATGGCAGAGTATATCCTCACCAGGGGGGGGCGACTCACGGGAGCAGCCATGGGCTCCAGCCCAGATGACGAGTCTGGAGGCAGAGGTAGAGGCGGAGGGGTCGCTCGCCGGAGACCAGGGACAGCTCGGGCTCAAGCTCAGACGGTGATGCTCCTGGTGATGCTCCTGGTGGTGACACTCCTGGACCTTCGTCCAGCAAGAGGACTAGGACAGACTGATAACCCCGGAGCCATTTTGACATTCGATACAGATTTTTGCTGTTTTTTCTTTTTTTTGCACTTTCCCCTTTTTGTTAGTAGTTAGGGTACTTTGTACTACCGCAGGCAGATTTTGTTTCCAAAACTTATGTACTTCAAAAGATTATGAAATGAAACAAACTTTTTGTCTGAAAGAGTGTTATATCTGCACATTTCATACCCTCAGACAGACAGCATCATATTACACCTCAAATGTAAATGATATTGATCTGTTGTCCAAAATTAAACACTTGCACCGTGATAATCGGATAACCAACCAACTAACAGTAAACAACTCATACAAACCACTACTCAAACTGAATAATACAACCCATACTCCACTGGGGATTGATCTCGTGACATACCATAACATAGCACTTTGGTTTATTCTCGCACACAAGAAACCCGAACAAATGTACCAGCCCAATCGACAAGACGACCACAAAGTTGACACTTGCAGGCTTGAAACACACTCTGATGTCCCAAATTTTCCCTTTTCTTCTCTTGCTTCAAGATTTAATGTAGAGAATGGCACAAAGATTCGAAAGCACAAACGATTTTTTGAAATAAAGAAGGGTTTTCAACCGGTATCGAGCCTACCATGTAACACGCTGAGGGACTCGAACAAAGAAACAAAAGGCACACGACCAACACAACGAGACACACTCTAAAAGACTCAAAGCCAAAATCGAGACCGACAAATCAAAAGACACGACACACGGACATGTTTACAAAAGACCTCAAATCTCGAGGAGCCAATTCCTCCGGGTATTATTTCCCACCATTTCGATTTGTGATACTCACATCACTGCCCTCGTGCTTGCTTTTCTCTCAAAACCCTTTTCTCACTTTTCTCTCAACTTACTCCTCTCTATTCTTGTATTCTCTCATTTTTCATCACTCCCCAGAGCGGTAGATGGGTAAAAGGGAGGTTTTGGGCTCATGCCCAATACAAATTTAGCTTGCGCCCACTTCTTCCCGTAGATAGGTGCCTTTCAAGTAGTATGTTGATGGGTGAAAGACGTAAGACCCGACTAATTGTGCCTCTAGTTCGCCACTTTGACCATTCTTTGTTTTCTAAAACAGCTTTTGATCAAAATGAGAGTTGATTAACATACTTGTTCGATTTTTGATTCAAAATCATGCAAATCAGTCAGAAGCACCGAAAATTCTCCTTTTGGGTCCAAGAAGATGGTCCGGTTTTGGAAAATGAAATAGTTTTCGAGAAAATAGTCAACTTCAAGAAAAATTTTCAAAACTATTTTTTTTAAACAATCGATGCTCGATGAGCACGGAACTTACTCGAGATGCGCAACCCTGATTGAGACAAATTGCCCTTTGCTTAAAGGAGATAAGGCAACGGAAAGTTGCCCCGGTCCGACGGCAACTCGTGGCAACTTATGGCATTGGATGGCAACGAAAGTTGCCCCTTGTTTGATGATGATGCCGAAGCCGCCTCGTTGATGACGATCGACCCTGACGCGAAGAGACGAAGACGGCTTGAATCAATATATGGACACAACACCGAAGGTGTTGGTGGTTGGTGGTTGGATTTCAAGAGGAAGTTAATCACGTAGTTCCAGGTTGCTGCAATCAAGACATTAGATTCGGAGGAGGCACAAGTGATCAAAATCATGACATGGACTGAGACGCTATGGAAGTTGCTGGGGCGGACTTCAGATGAAGTTGCTCACGATCCCAAACATGGGAATCAAGCCTCACGTAGTTCCGCTAAGGTACACTCGTATTTTAACCTTCACTGTTTAGGCTCTAACTTTTGCCAAGGTGCCCAATGCGAGTTTTCGACCTTGTGAACTATGTTTTTCTTTTTCTTTTTCTTTTCTTTTCTTTTCTTTTGCATTTTCATTTTTTATTTCTTTTGCTATTTTATTTTTTTTGTTCTTTTTCCTCTCTTGCTTCTTTTTTTTTTTTTTTTGTCTCTTTTTTATTTTTTTTCTTTGCTCTAACTTTTGCTCGGTCGCCTTTCGGTTTTCTACCAAATGAGCCTCTCAAAGGATAAAAGTGTAGCAAGCCCATGCCAAATGGTTTTGAGATTGAAGCCTCTCTGTGTCGTGAGAATGACTGCTGTGTTGATTTGCGTAAAAGTCCATCACTTGCTTCACACGAGCCTTGCTCGTGGGATCTCGATCTCCTTGATCCGACTGATGTCTCTACTCGAGGGTCAGCCTCAAAATGGGCCACAGCGCTTTCATGGCACTGTTGAACGTTTTGAACGGATTCTAGTTTGCAACAAATAAATTGAATCTTGAGGCTGAGAGCAATCCTGGGCTGCACAATCTCAAGAGCGATTCCATACAGGTCTTCGCAAGACTGCGCGAAACATTTCGTTTTTGAAAGTTTTAAAGAAAGCGACAAATCGCCGCGTAAGATAGCGTGGAACCACCGATCAAACCAGATCCTTCTCAGTACTACCGACAAGCATGATTTCATTCATTAAAAGCTTAGCATGCCTCTCTTTCCTCAAATGATCAAAATTTTACAAAACTCGAGGAATTACTTCCTCTTCGTTTTCATCACCGCAGTGTTCGAAAAGGGGTTTTATGAAAAGCTTAGGTCATTACAACGATGTTTAAGGCACAAGAGAATAGGTGGTATGTACTGTCGTTCCATTCACATCCTTTGGCACGGTTGACTCAAATAGCAACAAGTACGGAACGTGATAGCCACAGCTGTTTCATTCAGATTTGTTGGTATAACTGGCTCTTCGGCAGAAACAGACTCAAAAAAAAGTGAAAACAACTAATTACAAGACAAAACGGTATTTGAGGCAACAACCCCGAAATCACCTGGTATACTATACAAGAGGGACTGACTCATTACAACAAGACAGACCCTGTAAGCAAAAAGACTGACTCAATACAGATAGACAGGCTCAAAACAAAACAAAAGACTGACTCGACACCCAAGTCAGAATTTACAAAACTAGCATTGGCAGATGCTCAAAAATGCGTGCCAAACACCACATCCAAAAATGCACCAGGCATTGCCCGCAGGCGGTTCACCCTCTGATTACATACTCGCAGTAGCTGTGTCCTCAAAATCCAACAACTGGGTGGTGACGGACTTTGCTGAGGTGGGAGGGAGGATAACCTCGTTGTCAATCAAACTCAGACCTCATGACGGAGGCGTATAATTATCGCTGGCATGGCCGGTTTGGTGGTACGACAAGACAGAGAGCAAAGATCATGTGTGGCGTGGAGATTCTTCGAGGGTCGAGGCTCCAAGGGTTTAAGATGCCCCTTTGGCCAAAATCAAAAGTGCCCTAGACAAAGGCATGTAGAGAGGATGGAAGACCTGCCTCCGGGGCAGTACTTTGAGCTCGAGCACTCTTGCCGATGCACTAGCGAATCTGGGTAGGTGCGGCCTTCATTTTCCGATCTTTCCTGTGTGGTTGGGAACGGAAGAACTGCTGGCATGACGGGCCTATCCTGATTTTCTCGATTGATCGAATCGCCTCGGTGAGTGGGGAAAGCGCCCTCCATCCTTTTGTCATGACCGCAGATATCTTGCTTGTTCATCCCCGCCTTTCATAGCTCGATCGCCTACAACAATGCTCGATAGGGTCGAGATCTGCTTCATTTTATCTTTACCTCGTCTACCGATTGAGGGTTTGGGTTGATATTGACACGCCATTGTTATAACCGGAGGCCATCTCCGCTGACTAAGTTCAATACCCGGCCCAACAATGGGGCTCATGGGGTACAAAGCTCCCACAGAGTGGTAATTACGGTGAAGCCGACATCCCATAGGCGAGATCCGCCACACTCTCGGAGATCACCTATCATCCCCATTAGTTCAAATGTAGTAGGCTCATGAGCCCTGAGAAGCCGGGCCCAGACTGGTGTGCAACGGCGATCTGGTGGATGTGGTATATCAACAAGAGTCTCAGGTAGGGTGATTCCTTGATCCAACGCGTCATTATGACCACGATCTCTTCTGAATTCTGTGTCATGCTAAGTCTTGCCTCAGCGAGGAGAAGGCACTAGCTGATCAATTCTCTGAATCTCTGAATTGAAACGAATAGCCCCAAACAGATCAAACACAGGTGTAGCCGATCAATCAAGACTTCTATCTATCGATCACTCGTAATCACTGCTTTGAAATCGAATCGACACCCGCAGACATAACTGATTCTTGACAACATTGATACTGGTGCCCTCAGGCCGGATACCCAATCTTGCAAACTGACATGCGCATTCCCTGTAGAGATACACTCTAAAAGGCACATAGCAGTAAAGAGAGCCAAAACACCCTATGTCAGTAGGGTTTCTCGCCCTATTTTGTCGAGCTAGGGTTTCACTACGCACACCGCTTCAAACAACCTATATCGGGTAAGCAACCTCGCCCTAGTTTGGAATGGTCACTATGGATTCCGGATATGCACTAGGTTGAATGGTAAAAGGGTGCCCCAAGAAACCGGGTTTGTGTTCTATATCGGCAGAGCAAGAACCGTCACCTTATGGTCATGCCTTGACAAGACAAGCCTCCAAAGAAACCGCCAGAATAGCAGATGGCTAACACGGTGTCCTAGGCGCACCAAGGCACATGCAATGCAAAGAGACACATAAATGGAATCAAAACAGGATATCACAAGTTCGAGTCAAGCTCTCTAAAATCCTCAATGAGTCGCCAGAATCAGAATAAGCCCATGAGGGACCTCACATACCGACTCTTTTGTTTGTTGCGGTTCGTAATCTGAACCAAAGAGTCCAACTCTGGCAAATCGTTTTGAGAAAAAAACAAATTTTGAAAAGAAGTGTCAAATATGGACTGCTTTGCCAAATACAGAGTCACCACTTAAATATTTTTTATGGGAAAATTTAGGAAACCCTGACTCGGTGCCGAAGGCCACGTGTCCGTCATCACCAAAGTTGTCTTGGCTCGGGAGCTTGGGTACGACGAAGGTCATATGAGCATTTTCTCGCCCGTCCAAGACCGCCTCATCGACTATGATATCCGATTTTGAAAACGTTATGTGTTCTTATTCCTATATTAGCCTAGAATTACTATGTTATGCTAGCAAACAAGTATAGACTAGATTGCCTAATTTGGAAACAAGCATTGCATATCCGCTTGTTTTGAAAAGCGCTGAATTTGCTACTGCAAGTAGGCTAAAACACGGATTTCAACGAAGTTTTTCCAACTCAAACAATCCAACCTTCACCCACAGCACTCAAATAGTTTATCTCATATAAGCACTTAGCCACATGGTAAGTATACCTCATGGCAACATTCACACGCATGCGATATGCTAAAGCATAAATACTTACATCAGACTGCCAAAACAATAAACTAGTTAGCAAACATGCATGTCCTAGTTCATGTTAAAGTGACTAATGCAACACATGTAGAATGTGATTAGGATAGGCTCATTTAATCTACGATGACATGTGAAATGCTATAACTAACACGATTCAATTTGGAAATTGAAATACGATGTTAGAATGATGCGCCGAGTCTTGCATGTAAGAAAATGAATGGATGCACGCATGCATTGCATGAGGTATGCTAATTTAAATGTGCCCTAATACTAACCATCAAAGGTAAGTAAAAGGGAAGAAAGAAGTGGGGTTGGAAGACATGCACACCACTCACCCACACTTATTACAAATTTGCCCTCGCCCGGAGGGACCAAATAAATAATACAAATTAATTAACTACGCAAGCTAATTAAATATTACAAATTGCCTAATCAACTAACAAACTAATTAAACTAGGAAAAGCAAGAACCGCCGGAGGAGAGCGATGCAGCCAAGATGCTCGTCCCGCTTCTAAGTGCACGCCATGCATAGTCTCTCGCTTTCCGCTCGCTCTCAAGATCGCCAAAGTCTCAAGGATGCCTCTCGATATCGGGAATCACCACCGCCGAGTAGAATTACCACCGCAAGGAATTGTGGTCACCGCACAAAATGAATCCATCGGTTGGTGATTTATCGCCGGCCGGGTGTATATCGCTTCCGGGCAAAGAATGCTCGCAGAACTCGCAACTCATAGCAAAGAGAGGAGAACTTGCATGGCAATACAATTCAAGCAATGTATGCACCAATCATGTCCCCTATCATGTTTGTGACTCAAAGGGCATGTGTCTCGATTCTCGACCACCAATTACGATTTCCATGCATGATGGCCCAAAGAATCAAGTGTGCAACTTTCATGTCAAATGAAATGCAAACCAAACAAACAAACCAAGGCCCAATTCCTATCACCAAGTCAAGGAACAAGGCATGCATGCAAGATGCAATGCAACCTAGGCATGCAAGCTAAGGATGCAACATGGCATGGCAAGACACTTATGCAAGCATACAAGCAAACATGAGGCAATGCAAACTGATGAAAAGGTGGACTTAGACATGATTTAGGCAACTCTAAATAAGCCTAAAACAGTGGCCAAAAACCAAGGAATTGGGATCAAACATACATACACACATGCAAGTAAGTTGGAGCAACACTTAGGCATTAAATAAGCAACTCTAAGGCACACTTGAAAGGGGATATCATGGACAATTAGCATGCAACATAAGCTCTGAAAATCATGTTAAAATATGGTGCCAAACGAAGCAACAAGGCAAGCTAAACATGCAACAATGGTCGAAGCATTCAAGGCTCACCAAAGAGGCAATGGACTACACTTAGTACAACCACACACGGCAAGACTTAGGCAACCAAAAACAGAGTTTTAACACATGAAACTAAGCCCAAAAGACCAACTAGATGGCATCTAGATAGTTTGAATTTAAAGGCATGCATAAATGCTAAAACATGGAGCATGCAAGGCAAGCTTTCAAAGCTTCAAAGAGGCATCCAAGGCAAACATATGAGCATGTCAAAGGACTGAATAATATGTAGGGTGGTTCCAAACCACCAAAATGATGCAAGCAACACATACTACACATTCACATACTTGAAGCATACAAGCTCAAATACAAAGGAGCTTATACTACATGCCAAGATCGACCCAAACAACTATGGACAGACCTAAAATATGGCAAAATGAGCACAAAATCTTCACAAGGCTAAGCCTAAACATGCTAGAGCAAAGGCTAACAACCTAAGGTATATTAAGGCAATAACAAGGCATTACATGGTAGGTATGCTAAGTATGCATGGTGTACCAAAACCAACACACAACAAGGTTATATCATGGCATAATAAGCATGGAAAACAGCCTAGACATGATCAATACACACTCTAACATGATGCTCCCTCAAGAGGCCAAAAGGGTCCTTTCAAGGACAACAAGGAGAGGGATGGCCTCCCTTTGAAGACTTCACAGACATCCCCACCACTGAAATCCTCAAGATTTCAGTGGTGAAGAGGCCCAAATACCAAAGTCTCGAAACTTGCACAAAAATAGCATAAAACGGTGCCTTACAAGGCTTAGGAGGGGTCAAACAAACCCAAACCACAAAACACTCTTAATAGACAATCAAGAGGGCTAAAAAATAGAACTTTTTTGTATTATACACTAAGCACAAAAACAGCTCTAAGATAGGTAGAAAAGCAATGCAAAAATGGGGAATAAAAGGGAAGTTTCTCACCCTTGTAGACCACCTTCACAAATGATGCTCCAACAGCCCTCCTTGGCTTGAATCCAGCTCCAAAACACCAAAACCAGCCCCTTAGAACCTCAGTAGCCAAAGGAAGGTGAAGCACTAGGTGTTTGTGTGCAATAGTATGGACTAAAACACCTAGAACACAAAGAGAGAAAAAGAGAGATAGGAGATATGTATGAACCCTAACCCTAAAACCAGAGCTTCTCTCTGTTTTCTCTCCAAAAT
This sequence comes from Camellia lanceoleosa, assembly GCA_025200525.1. NCBI lineage: Eukaryota > Viridiplantae > Streptophyta > Magnoliopsida > Ericales > Theaceae > Camellia > Camellia lanceoleosa. The sequence goes on from CM045769.1 coordinate 170,479,427, forward strand.
TCTCTAACCCCCATGCCAAGAGAAGAGACCCTTCTCTTATAGGCAACAAACTTGTAAAGCTTATACAACAAGCTTACAAGGAGAGCATCCCTCCATACACGTATGGAGGGAACCAAATGCCACACAACCGTTCTAAAATATCTCGCAAAAGCAGATGAACATGAGTCGGTGGCCAAAAATGTCATTTTGACAAAATGATCACGATCGGGCAACAAAGAGTGCCGACTGCCACATACATTGCCGGTGACAACAAAAACCACCGGTGGCCTCTACCCACGCCGGTGGTGTATGGGGATGCCTCACAAGGCATTTCGCCTCCAAGGCAAAGCACAAGTGTTTGGTGCAAAACTGCATATTAAACGGTCGAGTTCGAGATCCCGAGGCGTATGCCAGAGCCGAGACCTCCGAACTCCAAACTAACACAAACATGGGTAATCTCCGAGTGTTCAAACGGTGACGCCCAAGTCTTGAGGACGGGTCAAAATGGGGTGTCTACAGTAGGATTCCTAAAATGTGAAACCTACACCTATATGAGACATCCGATCATTCATTTAATTAAAATTTTGTATCAACACTACCCTATCTCATTTTGTGTTTAGTTTTTAGCATTACTTCTACCAATAAATACCACAAAATTTCCATTACTTAACAAGTCTCTCTCTCTCTCTCTCTCAACTTTGGAACAACATTAATGGCAGAGAACCGTGCTCGCCCTCCGCACTCTCTCGAATCTATGGTCGCCCGATGAACAACTCTCCCCATGAGACCTCTCCCCACAAAACCACCGCAAATGCTTCGCTACACCCTCATCTTCATCGCCTTCCTCAAGACAAATACCTTAATCTCCTCCCTAACCATCTTTCAGATCAAACCGCCTAAAGTCAAGCTGGGCCAAAGAACCATACACCACCTCACCTATCTCACCGCCTCGATCATCGCCTGCTTAATGCCACCATAATAGCCGAGCTCATAAAAACAACAACTTTGGTCAATTCAATTCAAACGCAGTAACGCCGATGTTTTGTAATGGTATACCTCTATTGGAGTGTGGGACCCAATTGGTTTTGGAAAAAGATTTAATTTGGTTTAGTATTAATTATAATATATTTTTATATATTATATTTAATTTGTGGAGACCTAATCTAATTTGGAAACAACTAAGGTTTTGATAAAAAAAACCCTAGATTCACAATATAATTTTTGGTGTGTTGTTTTTCCCCAAGAGTACTGTGCGGCTACTTTATTAGTTTCGGTGGGTATTGTTTTTGGTGGAAACTACAGTTTTGATTTGAAGCTGCAAGCCTTATTGATTTCTGCCAATCAATTCAAAGGAATTTGGTTTGGAAGCATCAATTTTGGTGGGTTGATTTGGGATATTATTTTGGATCTTCTTCAACTCTGATTCTGAAGATTTTGGTTCATCAATTTGGTGAGGTCTTTCCTCTTGTTTATTTGTGATTATTTAGAATTCACCTAAGGGTGGTTTGTGAGACCATTCGTGTCTCGCTTTGTAATCGCTTGGAACTTATTTGGTTGATAGTGGAATCGGATTTCGATCCCGTGGACGCATTTCACATTGAGGGAACCACGTAAAATTTTGTGTTGCCTTTTGATTTAATTTTTCGCTTAGTTTTTATTCCCATTGATTGATTTACTTGTGGGGAATTACATATTTTCCTAACAATTGGTATCAAAGCTTACGGTTTATTTGAGTTTATTTATTTGTGTGAATCAATGGAGGGGAATGTGGGTCGTATGTCTAGCTTCAATGGAAGCAATTGGGTAACTTGGAAAACTAAAATGGAGGACCTATTATTTTGTAAAGACTTGTATGGGCCTATTGAGGGTGATAGTGGCAAACCTGATGATATGAAAGATGATGAGTGGAATAGGTTAAATCAAAAAGCCGTTGGTGTTATCCGTCAATGGATTGATGACAGTGTATTTCATCATGTTGCTACTGAAACTTCGGCACATGATTTATGAAAAAAATTAGAGTCTTTATGATAGAAAATTAGCCACAAATAAAGCCTTTCTGTTTCATAAGTTAGTTAATTTAAAATATAAAGAGGGCAAAATTTCTATTCCGTAACATCCAATGAAATAAAGAGTATCGTTAACCAACTTGCTTCTATGAAAATTATTTTTGATGATGAGTTGCGTGCTTTGATGCTACTTTTAGTTCCTTATCCGAAGTTAGGAGACTTTGTTGTGATGCTTAGTAATTCGCACTTGATGGAGTTGTCACAATGGGCCAAGTCACTAGTAGCTTGTTGAATGAAGAAATTAGAAGAAAATCGGCCAAGTTTCTCTCATTTAGAAGCATTTGTTGTTAGAGGCCAAGTTAAACAAGGGGAGGAGTAAGACTTCTCATGGTCATGATCAAAGCCGTGACAAGTCAAGAGATGGTTCTTTTTCAAAGAAAGATGTTGAGTGTTATTATTGCCATGAGAAAGGGCACATGAAGCGGGAATGCCGAAAGCTCAAGAACAAGGAGAAAAGGCGTGACAAAAGTGTGGATAAGAAGCAAGAAGACACAATAGCGCATTTATCGATAATCTCATGGTCGTTTGTGAAGATGATTGTATCAATTTTGTGGGCCAAGAGAGCAGTTGGGTGATTGATTCTGGTGCTTCTTTTTATGTGACTTCTCGAGTTGATTTCTTCACTACCTACACTGCAAGAGATTATGGTTCTGTTCGAATGGGTAATGAAGGTTTGTCCAAGATTATCGGCATGGGTGATGTTTGTTTGGAAACAAATTTGGGCTACAAATTGTTGCTTAAAGATGTGAGGCATGTTCCCGACATTCGCCTCAATTTGATCTCTCATCGAAGCTAGATAATGAAGGCTTCAACAACAAATTTGGTGATGGAATATGGAAGCTCACAAAAGGTTCTTTGGTGGTGGCTATGCAAGAAGACTCATACACTTTATTCGATGCAAGGAAAAATTTGTAAATGTGTTGTCAATGCACTTGAAGATGATATTTCTACCGAATCAGGCAATGCTGCTTGGCCATATGAGTGAAAAGGACTGCAAGTTTTGTTCAAGAAAGAGCTTCTACCCGGTTTGAAAGGTACACATCTTAAAACTTGTGTTTATTGTTTGGCGGGTAAACAATATAGAGTTTCTTTTCATAAAAATGTTGCTTCTAGAAAAGAAAATGTTTTGAAGTTGATTCATTCGGATGTTTGTGGTCCTTTAAAAGTTAGAACACATTGTGGTGCACTTTATTTTGTTACTGTAGACACCCCATTTTTGACCGACCTTAAGACTCAGACACATCGATTGAGCGCTTGGTGATGTTGTATATCGTGGTTCGCTCAGAGGTTTTAGAGTCTCACCAATGAGCCTTGCCTCCTGACTTCCGGACTTTTTTGCTTTGCCTCTGCTTATAACTGTTTCTTTTTCTTCCCAAGGAGGAAGAGGTCTCAGAGATCATCTCTCAAAGGGTCAGAGGCTACGCTTCGTGGTCGGTCCATTTTTCCCATTTCGGGCGGCTCGGTTTTGCCGGGCCGTGCCTCGGTTCGACCCTAACCACCTCCCTTTGCTTCGATTTTTGGCATGCATCTTATTTACTCCATTTTAAGGGACATTGAGGTCTGAGAGACCAATTTCGTGGTTGAACACCACTCTTGGTGCTTAACAATCAGCTGGCCTCTGATCGCCAAGCTTTACCCCGAACCTTCATTTTACATTTGCTGCTCATTTTGGCAGGGACCTCGTTTCATCACCAGAAGGTTATAGAAAGGTGGAGGCCAAGAATTGTTCCAAAGAACCAGTTATATTCCTTCATCGCCTCCGTCAGCCTGCTTACTTCAAAGCCAATGTTGACCATCCTCGGGCCATTTTCTTCAACCCTAACCCCCATATTTGTGATGTACACATCCGAGGCCATCAATATTTGTGGCCGCCAAGAACTTTTTGAACCTTTTTGAACCCCTTTGAAAAGTGGGTTGTTCTCTCTTGGTTCACTGCTTAATTTTTTCACCAGGTCAGGTTGAGAATACATGGAGGCCACTAATTTGTGGTGGCTGCCACTAATTATACTTGGGTCTTTGACCTTGGCCACCGGCCATGGGGAGAGCCACTGCCACCGCAGTCCCACATCTCGGCTGGCCAAAGATCCTTACACCGGCACATCACAGAATACACTTTGTTTCTCCAAATTTCAGATCCGAGGGGCAACTTTTGGAGGGAAACTTGGAGTGATTTCCTCCTTTTTCCCCTCTTTCTCCCCCTCTTGGCCTATATAACTAGCACCCTGTGTCTGGTTTTGGGGTTGGAAAAATTTGCCTTAAGCTTGCATTACACCCCTCCTTCTTCCTCTCTTCCAAACACTCAAATTTCTCAAGTCTCACACCTCTTTTTCACACCATCACCTAGCACCACACCACCATCTCCATTCCAGAAGCTAAGAGGGTCTTCTCAGAGGCTAGGAGGCAGCTTTTCTTGGTCCAAGAGGCAGCAAGGGATTGGTCTACAAGGGTGAGCACTATTTCCCCATTTTTTGGGCATATTTTGTACCATTTCTAGCTCCTTCTTTCTTGTACATTTGAGCTCCAGCCATAACTGAAAGTAGTGTTTTTTTGAGCTCTATTTCATGTTTCATGAAGGGCCTCTCACTGTTTGAGGCCCCCATTTTGCACTTGCTTCATTATCCCTCTTGTATGCCTATTTCTTGTGTAGCATTTTAGGCTTATGTGTAATCTGTTTTGAAGCATGTTGTAAACTGTAAATAGGCTTATTTTGAGCCCTTATTCAACATTGTAGAAGATCTTATCACTGTTTGAGTCCTCCATGTGCTACTTTCTTTGATATCCATATTTTAGCCCCATTTTTGCATGATTTATTAGCCTATTGAGCTTCTGTTTTTGGACCTTGGTCTAAACTGAAATGGCCTTTGTTTTGACCCCCCCTCTCCATGTTTAATTAAGGGTCTATTACTGTTTGGAGCATCATTTGTATACTTTGTGTTGTAGCCTCTTTAGGCCATATCTTGCATTGCATTTTGAGCATAGTTTTACACTGTTTTTGGCCTGTAAATCAACTGTAAAGTCATATTTTGGGCCCCTTCAACATTGTTGAAGGGCTCTTACCTGCTTGGGACCAGCATGTATCGCTTGCTTTTTATCTCCATTTTTGCTCTTATTTTGCATAGCATTTTGAGCATACTTGTATCTTTTTTTGGGGTTTGTCATAAACTGTAAAACATCATATTTTTGGCCCCTCTTCAATGTTGTAGAAGGCCCCTTCTCTGTTTGGGGCCAGCATCTGTGAGTTACTTCAATATCTTGCTTGGCCATCTTTGTATGCTAGCTTAGCCCCATTTGTGCTCACTGCTTGGCCTTGATTTAAACTCTAAACATGTTTTTTTGGGCTTCCTTGTTTGTCTTTACACTTCATGTTCAAATTATGCATGCATTGCATAGCTATAGGCCATTTCATGCCTAAATTTCATGTTTTGGGACTCGCTCCATGCATTGGGTACCATTTCACCATATTTCGGGCTGTTTTGCATCTCATTTTGCCTCTGAAATTTGCATGCTAGTATGCCATTTTCCATGTTTTGCCATGTCTTGTTAGAGTGGCATTCCGTGCCTTAGGTCGGTCCCCTATTATATGACACGGTGCACACATTTCGAAAGTGTCTCATTTTCATCCGATGGCCTCTTATGTGAGTGTGGCCGAGGTCCACTTGTGTTAGTGTAAGTCCATATTGCATTGTGTATGCCATTTCATTTCATAGCTGTGTATGCTAAGATTGCATGTTAGTGCATTGTGTATGCTATGTTACCTCGCTGCATCGTAGTATGCCATTTCATAGCATGTTGCATATTAGGTTGTATCTTAGTTTCATTTCATGCATGTCATGCATATTGTATTGTGTTCGGATAGGGTTAGCCAGCACGGGAAACGAGGGGCATTTCATACCCGAAAGTGATGTAACGCGTCTCAATTCCCTCAATCACCGACACTGGATTACCTATGATGGAGTTGGGTTTTGTTAAGTTTTCATGTGCATTCATTCCATATCGAAGTTGTGCACCGAATCCTCGGCCATCATGCATCGAGATGCGTGATTGGTGGCACGAGGATCGAGGCATGCATACATTTGTGAAAATACATTGCTATGCCCCTTTCTTGCTCTCTCGCAAAGAAAATTAAGAATCAAGAAGCTTCGAGGCTTGGCGCTTTCAAAAAAACATTATGTAAACAGAGGCTAATTGGGGGCATCGCAGTGATTTTCACAGGAAGGCAACCCGACATGTATCATTCATCATCCTGAGCTAATCAAGGCGCCCCGGCTTGCATGCCGATTTATTGTTTTCTTAGTTAATTTGTTAATTAATTTGGAATTTGTAGATATTTGGACTGCATTTATTCTTTTATTCGGATTGTATATTTATTCTGACTTCTCTCCGAGGGCATAATTGTAATAAGTGCGTGAGTGTGATGTATGTCTTCCAACCTCACGCCTTTTCTTCTCTTTATTTACCGCTATGATGGTTAGATTAGGGCATATTTCAATTAGCACAAGATGATAGCATGTTTGCATTCATTCATCTGCTTTTGTATGCACTGCCTACAGATCATACTAACTGCATTTGTATTTCAATTCTAAGTTGAATACTTGATAGTCAGTGTATCTCATAAGCCATGTTTAGAATAGCCGAGCCTTTATAGTTGCATTTTTGCATGTGTTGCATTAGGCATTTCAGATACTTAGGATCATGCATGGATTTTAATCATTGCTTTTGGCTTGGAGTACTCGGTGAGTTTTATGCTTTAGCATCCTTGCATGCGTAGAATGATCGCCATGAATAGTATGCTTACTTATGAGGCTAGTTGCTTATGTGATATAACCCGCTCAATGCTTGTGGGTGAAGGTTGGGTTATTTGATTGGAACAATACATTGATCAGGGTTTAAGCCCACTAGATAGTGGCAAAATCATATTTTCTAAAGCTTTCACCGAGGGTGGCAAATCCACGCCTTAGCCATCAGAGACACCCCATTTTTGACCTTTAAGACCCGACGCCACCGACCGAGCTCTGGGGACACATCATCGAAGACGCCACCGCATCGAGGCTCCAACGAACAGTATGATGTTGTATAGTGCTCGCTCGTGGTCTCGTAGTCGCGCCAGGCGCCTCGCCTCCCACTTCCTAACTCTCTTCAGGTTTTGCCTCTCGCCTTAAGTAAACTGCACTCGCCTTTTTTCCCGAGGGAAGGAGGGTCCTCAGAGCTATCTCTTGGTCAGGCTATATTTCATGGTCAGAGGCCATTTTGCCATTTCGAGTCTGCCTGCTTTGCTGAGTCAAGCCGTGTGCCTCGGCTGACCGCCCAACCATCTCCGATTTCTTCATTTTTGGCATGCATCTCATTTACTTCATACCGAGGGACACTGGGTCTCATATACCCACTTCGTGGTCGACCACTCCCGATGCCCAATGCCCCCATTTTCGGACCCCGAATCACGTAATTTGGGCCCCGAGCATTCATTTCGTGATCGGTTTTGTTCATTTTTGGCGAAGTACCTCTTCATGATCATACCGAGGACACCGGGGCCTCGATGCCCACTTCTGGTCGAACACCACTTGTGCTTACGGCCATTTTCGGACCTTAACTCGTGATTTGGGGCCCCGAGCATCTATTTTGCATTAGTTTTGTTCAAATTTGTGTACCTCTGCTTTAGCACCTGTGAAGATCATTGAGGGTGGAGGCCATCAATTGTTTCAGAAACCAGTTTCGCTCCTCCCTGCTTTTTTCTTACTTCCGCTAATGTTGAACACCCTAGGGTATTTTCTTCGAGCCGAGATCAGATATTTGTGATGAGGGCACATGAGGACCCTAAAAGTGGTGGCTCGGCCAAGAATTGTGATTTTCATTTTTGAGCCTCTCTTTCAAATGCAATGTTGTGTCTCTGCTTTAGAGTTGCCAAATTCCAACCATGCCTCGTTCTATACACCGAGGACACCAAAAATGGTGGCGCCCAGAATTGTTCACTTATTTTTGGCCATGGCCGCCGGTGGGGAGGCTGGCCGTACCAATGGGGTGGGCCGCCATCTTCAAAAACACCGGGCCTACGCCGCTTTCTGCTGAGCACTTTACAACTGGCCCAAATTGCTTCCAAATATCTCAGCCCGGGATATTTTGAGGAAAGCTTGGGTGCATTTCCTCCCCTTTACACTCTTGGTCCATTTATAACATGAGCTCCTTTGTGAGGGTTAGAAAATTCTCTCAAGAACACTTAGCCATTTGCCTCCATTTCTCATCTCCAAAACCTTGAAAACCTTCAAGTCTCTAGCCCACTTCTTCATCAACCCTAAGCCTCACCATCATCACTTCCATTCCAGCAGCAAAGGGGTTTTTCCAGGCTAAGAAGCAAGAATTCAAGCCAAGAAGCATCCAAAGGCTTGTCTTCGAGGGTAAGTCTCTATTTCCTTTTTCTAACATATTTTTGCTTCATTTCTTTTTACCCTACTTGCTTTCTGTTTTGGCCTCCTTTGACCCCACTGATTTTAGGTTTATTTTGAGCCCCTCTACAACATTGTAGAAGGGCTCAACCTTGTTTGGCATCTTTATCATGCACCCTTTCAATATCACTCTTGTGTCAATATTTTGCATGTTTTGTTTGGATCATGAGTGATCCATTTTCGAGCCTGATATAAACTGTGAGTGGATTATTTTGACCCCCCTTCAATATTGAAGAAGGGATCAACTATGTTGGTGGTTCTATCATGCACTTGTTTTGTAATTCTTCCAATTTATCGTAAAATTGTATGGTTTCTTTAGCCTATTTGAAGTCTGATTTGAGCATGCCATTAACTGAGATTGAGTTTATTTTAGGTCCCTCTACAACATTGTAGAAGGATAAATTTTGTTTGGGGCCTCCATGCATGGCCTCTTTGTACCTCTCTTTGGCCCCATTTTGCATGCTGCCTTTTGCTTATTTGGCTTCTGATTTCAGCCTTCATCAGGCCTGAAAAGAGCCTTATTTTTTCCTTCTTGTCATGTTTTGTTGAGGGTCTTGTGCTATTTGGTGAATACTTTTGGTACTTCATGTTACAATTTCTTGGTTCCTTATTTTTGCATGCCTTACTAGCTCATCTTGTTTTGCTTTTGAGCCTTCATCGGCTTGGAAAGAGTCTTAAAATGACCCATTATTCATGTTTTGTTAAGGGTCCAAGGCTGTTTGGTGCATCCTTTTGGTACCCTCATGTTATGGCCTTTGTTATTTTATCTTGCATGCTATATTGAGCATATCTACATACCTAATCTGGGGCCATCTCTTGTAAATGTGCATTTTTTTGACCCCTCTTAATGTTTTAGAACTGTATTTTCAGTTTGAGCATTGTATATACCTAATTTGTTTTATTATTCCCTCTTTTCCCCATTTTGCATGCTATTTTTGCCATACTTGTGATCATTGTTTGGCCATGCTTTGTACTGAAAATGTTATTTGGGGACTGCCTAGCATCTGTATTTACACTGTTTACATATCCATATTGTGCATGTTAGGGGTATAGTCATGCAAGTCATTTGGGTGCTTAGCATGGCATTTCAAGTAATCTGTGTAATTTTGCTATAATCTCGGGGCTGTTTTGCATCATTTGGCTGCTGAAATTCTGTATTTTCCATATGCCATATGCCACGCCTCATTTGCATGCCATTTTTGTGCTCTTAGGGCTTACATGTCTGCTTTGCCTCTGCGGTCTGCAGCACGATTTCGAGACACTTCATTTTCATCTATCTACTTCTTTACGCGAAAAAAGTGTGTGGCTGAGGCTCCACCATGTTAAGAGTAAGTCCATTTGCATCCTCAGTGATGCCATTTTAGTCTCATTGCATTCAGATATGCTATTGCCTCTGGTTTGCTTAGCTTCGTAGTACACGTGATTTTGAGGCATTCATTTTCATCTCCTCGAAGCTTATGTTATGGAGTGAGTAATGAAAATTCTCTCTCACATTAGTATAAGTCCAATCAGGTATTTGGGAGTGCCATTTCATACTTTTTATGCCATTGCTCGGTTTGTACGCCATGGGCACGTGATTTCGAGGCACTTCACTTTTTATCCAATCGCCTACTGTGTGGAAAAAGTGTACGCACGAGGCCTTCTCAGCGTCAAAGGTGTGCCTTCCATATTGTACTCCAAAGATATCTCATTTTTAGCCTTATCCTTGCATTACAGCTCCGTCCCATTTATTTTAGTCTGGCTTCAGATGCCATTTCTCTTCGGCTTATGTTCGTGGACACGATTTCGAGCATTACATTTTAGTCTCCATTGTATATCATATTTCATGCCATTTCATGCTCTTAGGATCATTGCCCTTGGCTTAGGAAATGCCCGCTGCGTAATGATTTCGAAGGCATCTCATTTTCATAAAGGGCTATGTGTACAGTATGTTAGATTGTGATTACTAGTCGCATTTCACATGCATATCATACATATTGCATTGTGGTTCGATAGATGTTAACTCCGAGCACGAATGAAACGAGGCATCGCCAGATTCCGAGTGATGAATCTACCCTCAATTCCCAAGTCACCGATATTCTGATTATCCATGATGGA